>QVNV01019629.1:0-31836 GCA_014825455.1 Pseudomyrmex pallidus
CATCCTATATGAATTTATGAATTGAAATTTCAATTCAAAAAACACACGTGTAAAAATTTACACGTGAACTTGTATATATATACACATATTTCCGCACAACATCCTGCGAACGGCTCGAATGACCTGACTTAAAATTTCTTAGTTTAAAAACTCCAGAGCTCAAAGATATATTCTTTATTCTTAATTGTTTAAAAAAAATTGTGAAAATTTCTTTATCGTAACTCGGAAAAAAATTACACGCAAAATGTTTTTTTGTCCGCTTTTCAATCAGCTATAAATTTTTGCATCGTAAACTCAACTTCAACGGAGGTTATAACTGAATATATACGGAGCGTAGAGCAGTTTTTTAACGACCTTTCGGCACCGAGGCGTCATTACACGCCTCGCGCGAATAAAGACGGGGCACATCCTCGTCGTGGCGCTTAATTCAACAGCGACCATCGGCCGGGTCATAGCACCCGCGCGAGACAATAGAAAAGCCATAACTTTCTCCGCCGCGCGCTCGTACAGAAAACCTATATCCTGTCCCCGGCGCGTTCGTCGCGGACGCGCCCAAAAAGATCGCTCGCGCCTTCTCTCTCTCTCTCTTTTTCTCGCGGTCGCGCACCATGTTCAGAGTACGAACGACCTGTGGTTTTGCGTCTTCGTGACGCACGTCTGAAGACGATTTCTCGGATGTAGAGTATCGGTCAAATCGCGAGAGCAAGGTCGAGAAATTTCAACACCGTTACACGCGCGGTCTAATCAGAAAATTGAATCCGTCCGCCGGGCTCTCTCCCATTTTCGGGACCCCCTTTCAATTCTCTCGTTCCTTTTTTCTTCAATGGTGATCAAAGAGAGTCTCCCCGCTCTTTCCCGGCTCTCTCTATCTCTCTTCATCTCTTTTTGCCTTTATCGCTCTTCTTTTTTTTTTTTCGATCTCGTACTGTATATACGTACGACCCGCATAGGCCGCGTTTGTGACGTGCGAAGAGGTCGAACGGGTCCTCGAATGCGCGTGAATGTGTGTCTGTCGTCCCGAGTCTGAAGAGGTCGCACAATGGGGACACATGTCAAAACAATTGGCATACAGGTGTATCGAATTTACCGAGAAGCCGATGGAGGACACGTCCACGTCGAAAGACTCGCGGAGTTGCGTCATGACGTCCCGCGTTGCTATCAATGAATTTCCGTCGGCCGTTTGGCCGACGAATCATCAGACTGCCGGCCATGAAAAACGCGTGTTTGCATTCGACAAATTTGATGAGTGTTCGTGTTTTATCAGCATTACCGCGTTTGTTTTTTGCGCATAAACGCGTTTCTGTTCTGAAAATAATTCCTGTTCTTTTTTTTCTCGTATCATTTGCGGAATTACACGTAATTTTCATGTGTGAAATTAATCGGAAATGATTAAGTTTATCTTGAAAATAACTGCAAAATTGTTTATCTGCGTTTATGTGCTTTTTACATTATTCTTTTTTTGTAGCGCATTGGACACGATAAAAAACATAGTCTTTAAATTTCTCAAAGTAAAAATGCATCTATTTGTTTTGAATAATTATTATTGCAAATAGCAAAAGTGTTTGATTAACAAATGTTTAACAACAAATTTATAAGTTCGTATAGTATTAAACTAGAAGATTTATTTCATCAATTGTTTGGGCAAAATATATTTTCTTATTTATTTAAACATGTTTATGTTTAAAGAAATAATGTTCTAATTAATACACATAATAATTTGAACTGAATTCGATTTGAAAATTCATACAAAATACTTGGCTCGTACATATAGATGAAATATTCAATTTAACTCCCCTTTTCCCAAATATTTACATAAATGTTTATTCTAATTTATACTTTTAAATAAATTTCAAACGTTACACATTCACTTCACGGTTCAAGTTGAACCGTGTCACTTTTTTGTGAATTTTCACTTGCCGAGTGGCAGTATTTTCACTATCGCTTGGAGTGAATATCCACTTCAAGTTTGGAGTGAGATTTCGCTCGAAGAAAAATTTCGAGAGTACTTCTCTTTTCACATCTCTGTTTTACAGTGATACAAAAAATTAATTGCAGAGCTCAGCAGTACCTGCGTCGAATAAAAAAGTTCGCGGCATTTCGAGAAATCGATTGTAACGTGATTCGCGAGGTCGATTCAAGCGTTCGCGGTCGATTCGCTTCGCTCGTTTGTAACGGCGCGCGGATCGTTTTGTGCATCATCGCCAACGAAAGTTACGATTATTGTCGCTGCGTGTGTATACGATGTATATACACAGCACGCGACCCACAGTGAGCAGAGACGACGAGTCTTCTTTTGCGCGTGTTGAAAGACGACGAAGATAGGATACCGACGCGAAGCCTTCGGATAGATAGAGAGAAATGATCCGAACGGACGAGGGAGAAACGAACGAGTGAGAGGCGAAGCGAGGGAGAGTGACACGTCAAGAGGGACGTAGGAGTTAAAGCTAAGACTCTTGCGTTCGCGTGCGACGATGAGCGGGACTAAGAGAAAGAAGAGAGTAAACGGGACGAGAAGGAATTCCTGAGTTCTCCTGTCTCTCCGTCACCGTAGAAAAAGAAGGAAGGAGAGACACG
This sequence comes from Pseudomyrmex pallidus, assembly GCA_014825455.1. NCBI lineage: Eukaryota > Metazoa > Arthropoda > Insecta > Hymenoptera > Formicidae > Pseudomyrmex > Pseudomyrmex pallidus. Next base: position 2,575 of record QVNV01019629.1, read on the forward strand.
CGGGCCCACGAGCGGCAGATCGTGTGTATGAGTGTCGGTGGCGCATACACACGGCCGAGGGTGGGCGAGGAGCGGACGGAGGGAGGGATCGGCGGCAGCTCACCGTGGTGGGGGATGAGGGGGCGAGGGGACAAAAATGACAATCATCGTCATTTTAATAATATGCAAAGGCATAGTCGACTTCTACGCCGGGCAAGTGCGGCCACAATGGCGTTATATAATGACAAAGACACGCCGGGTCGGCTGGGTGCCTTTCGCTCGACAAAAGGCGCGGCGTTAGGGTCATCCTACCGGACCGGAACATGTTTTGTCCGGCGCGGACAAATGTCACCGATAATGTTCTCCCGGGGCCTGCGGGCCGTAAAAGTCAAAATAACAGTTCGCACCGAAAATACCGTCGCAAACCGTACTCCAAAACTCGAGAAATTGCGCACGACGCGCGTCACCGTCACTCTCTGGTTCAAATGCTCGTGAAACTTTGAAGATAACTTTATTTAGAAGAAGAAAATGAGAGTTTTGTCTTTTTTTTTCTTGCAGATTTTTCTTTTAGATTTTTTAATTAGATTTGTTGTTTTTTTTTATTACGTTTGACAAAACTATACGAACATTGTTTTCTTTGTTAGAGTATTTATGTTTGCTCTCTCTTTAATAGATTAACACTACGCATCTATTTCGTACTCTTTAATTTCATGTTAGATGTCGCGGTTTATTTTGTCGCATACTAAACATTGCGCAATATTTATATGTTTTTGCGCACAGAACCGAGAACGAGCTCGTTCTTTTCTTTGCGACAGTAAAGTCGATATGACAGTCGGTACCGAAAATATCGCGGTATGCACTCTACGGAATCGCGCGACGCGAGCAGACTCGGCATTTGTCTCGCGGCGTGTCTATAGAAATTCAATTTCAAAATAAGTTAATCGTGAAAATTCAATTTTCTCATTTCCTTCGTATCTCCCGGAGGAGAAGAAAAATAGAATACATCTTTTTACTCTTAGGGATGAAATAATTTGGATCCAATATCGCGCTGTACGACGAGTAACCGAGTCATTCGAATAAAGAATTCTGATGCCGTAAACCTGGAATTTCCTAAATAAAAAAAAAGCTAGATTTTTCGCTATCGGAACAATTTAATTGTGAAAAGGGAAGAGAACACGCGAGAAAACTTACGTTCGCGAAGCGGCGGCGTCGTTACGAAACACATCGTCGGAGATATGCGTGCGTCGTGGTATTGACGGAACCACCGATAGCTTATTGGAACCACGAGTCTATGCTAATACATACGTTTTTTTTCCGCGAATGTGATTGACGCGATGAATCGGAAGATCTCGCGTGTATGCAAATGGGACTTGTGCTGTCTCGTTCGACCCACAATACGTCCCGACGAATTTGTCTTATAGCGCGGCCGCACCCGTTTCGAAAATTCCCTCGTCATCGTGAAAAAGACACGAGCGTACCCGTTCACTTTTTGATTTCGAAGACTTCTATCTTTGATTTTGACAGATTTTACGATACCAAACGGCCTGCTTTCCAACGAAATTTTTTCAGAAACGCGATGGACGTTTTTTTCTTTTTCTGATCCGTCGTTTCAACGTTTCAAGCAGATGCAACAGACGAACTTTAAATAATCTCTAATGACCATAGCCGCGCGTCTGTACGTGCCATAGATTCACACCCACCAATCGGAATGCGCGAACGGTCATAAGACGCTAGAAACGTTAAGCCACATTATACGCAAGGTTTATGTCGCGTCTAAGACATAGAAGTGATCTTCAGTACCCGTATATTATCAAGTAATTAGATGAAAGACACTTTTACTTGTTGCAATACTTAAATCGCGCGCTATTTAAGTATCTATTTAAGTATCGCAACGAATAAGAATATTTTTCATCCAATTTACTATATTTAATGCAAACTTGTATGACAAAGAGAGAGACAGAGAGAGAGAGAGAAAGAATCCTTTTGCAAAGAAACATTCAGCTGTTACCGTCATCTTTTTATTTCGCGCACATTTCGTGTTTTTTCCAAAATTCTCGTATTTTTCTGTATTACATCGTGATTTTGCCTTCATTGGATAATGCGATTCGATCTATAGCACGACGCTGGGCTTGCCTGTGCGACCGATTCACACCCACCAATCGGAATGCATGGGCAGGCAAAAGGTGCCAGTTCTTGTCGATTATCGCGACAAGGAAAATCGCGCTAATATTGCTAGATTCGCACTTACGTTGCTATTAGATATTCGAATATTCGAACACAAATTGAATTATTGCATCATGTATCAGTTTTTCGAGTTGAGCTTTTCTAAAGGTTGCAAATTAATTTAAATTTTCACTAAGACTAATGAAGTTCTAATAATTTTACTTAATTTACTACTTTTTTTAGTTGTCTTCTCTTTTCTCAAATGATTAATATTAAAAAAATAAATAATTAGTATTAAATAATCGAATGAAACAGGCCAATAGAGTCCAAATACATTACATACAATTGATCGTGCGTTTTGTAAATTTTTTATTATTGTGAACAGATTGCAACGTTTCGACCGGGAGATTATGCGATCTTTGTATAATTAATATTATTATATTTGACTTGTGCGTAAAATAAATGTAAATAGTAATATTAGAGACAATCACACGTACGATAATATTTTATGATCGATCTTATACCGACGTGTATCGAAGCCTCATGTGGCCCTCTCGAGTTCTCTCTCTTTCTCTCTCATTCTCCCGCTTTCTTCCTGCGAATCTATATTCAAATTGCGGTAGAAGGCTAATCGTAAGCCTGTTCTTAACGGTACACGAACGACCGAGCTCGTAATTCCTCGAAATCATACCGACGAATAAAATTTGTCTGGTTTTGCGACGCAACGAGACAAAATTACGAAAAATATCTCACACAACTTTATTTATTATGTACATCTCGAGAATGCGGCTTACATACTCGCGATTTCTCGCTTAACATCTTCCTCCGTTTCGCTTAATGAAAATCTTGTGCGCATAACCCCTCTCAAAGATCGAGCGACCGTTGAGTTTTCCGGTTTCGACGGATGAAACGGCATTCTTTCTTCTTTCCGGCTTTTTCTCTTCCCCGCGGTGCATAAATTTGCATTGTTTCGAGAAAGACGAAGGAAAGACAGCGTACGGAAAGAGGACGCGATAGGTGAGAGAAAGAGAGAGAAAGGGAAGAGGGAGGAGAGAAAAATTGGTGAGGCAGTCAGGTGGTTTCGCGACGAGAGCGCGAGAAATATCGGTCACCTGGGGACCGGCGACGCTCCGCGACGTTGTACCGAGAGACGGCGACGCCGCTCGCGGCTCCTCCGCGCGAAGCCGCTTAAAAATTCGGACAATACTTCCTCGGGCGGCGGGGCGCATTTAAATGTATGTATTCATACGCTCGTGTATCGCTTTGACGAGAGGTGTGGTCAAAATTATTCAAACTGACCCGGACTCTTTTTTCTCCTCTCGGTCTGGGACACTTTCTAGCACCGCTGCACCCACGTACCACCCCACCCTCTCCCTTCTCTTTGTCATCTTGTCTTTTTCTGTCTCTTTTTTGCCTTTCTCCATCTCGCTCTATCTCCTCACGTTCTTCTTCGGCGTCATCTTCTTTCCTCGTATCTCCCGTCACGCTCTCTAGCCATTGTCCCGGTGCCGAATTTGAGATCGGCACCGGTCTTCGATCTTACGCCCGATGACCTCGCAACGCTTTTGTATAATATTAGTTGCGCGTGTTCGAGCGATTCGCGGGTCACATGCGTCACTGGTGATTATCGGACGCAAATCACGAGATCGGAACAACAAAAGAGATCGAAGCTGGCTAACAATATATGTGTCAAGTTACGCAAGTGTAGTAACGACGCAGACGCCGTTAAGAAGCGACCGACAGTATTCGACGTTGACGAAATATTTTTACGTAAGCATAGAAAAAAAATGCGCATGGTTTACTCGTTAATTCGATTTTCTGTTTTCGTTAAGAAGATCGCCGACGCAACGAATGTGTCGAATGAATCATTTTCAAGAGAGTTAACGAACGTGCTCTAAGGAATCGTCGGAGGAATCTCAGCAGGAAGGGAAATTCTTGTATAAATCGACTTAACGGGAGCGCGGTTATGACAGTGCCGTTCCGGCCACCCACCGAAATTTCCGCCACATATCATGAATGGACACAGAGAGAGAGAGAGAGGAGCCCAAGCTGGTCTCTCTATGCCACGGCATGCTCTCGACCGGGCCGACTATGACATATGGGTAGCGCAAAAACCGCCGATGCTGATCGATCGGCCACGCTAACCAACTCCCCTTCCTCTGACGTATCCTCTTTTTCTCTCACGTTTTGACTTTGTTGCGTTAGTTGCTACCTTTTCTCGGGGGTTGCTACCGGAATACACCGAACCAAAGCAAACAGATGAAACTATCGTGTTCACAGCGAATCCCGCTCCTTTTCTTTCTTCGCTACTGTTCCGCCTTCCCCTCCAATCGAGATCGTGATGTTCGTAATGAAGTACTAATGACTTCAAACATGACTCACAGTAAGATAATCGTTTGTTGGCTTTCTATCTAAAAGTGTTTATTTAAAAAGCTAATCATTATTCAATAATTCCTCAACAATTTGTATCTTAATTACTTAATTACGCCACATATTACCTGTGAAATTGTTTTCAGTATTTAAAAATAAAAACACAAAATGTGCTCGCGCAAGTTATTTTAAAGGGACATTTTTTTTTCAAATAATATTTAATCACACAATCAATTCCTGAACTGTTCTCGATATTCTCGCCACACGTACGTACATTTCGCGAAATGATTCCGATCGAAACGAGCCGAAGATGTTCGATCAGGCGCGCGCGATCGGCACCGCGTCCGATATATCGAGTCCTACAAACGACGTCTCTAAAAGGTCCCCCCCTCTCTGTTCTCCTACTTCTCTTTTCACCGATCTGCAGACCTCCGCGCCGCTTAGGCCGCATTCGCACGATCCTCAACGCCGGGCCACCTTCGGCACGACCTCTCCGCGGTGCACGTACGGTGAAGGTTTAGCTGGTCTGTAAGTCGTAGGTGGTCGCGCGTAGTGGTGTGCCTGTGGTATGCCTGTATAGAATCTTTTATACTTGTATCTGTCCAATGTACGTGTATCCAGCGTGGACGGCGGTCACTACTCATCGAGCTCGCCAGGAGCCGAAAGTTCATCGGTACGGTTAGTCGGCACGACTAGGCACGCCGATTTCTTCTCTCTCTCTCTCTCTCTCTCTCTCTCTCGCTCTTTCACATTTCTTCTTCATCTTCTTTTCTTGCTTTTCTTCACACAACTCGCGCTCACCAACTTCTTCTTCCCGCGCCTTCTTCTCTATTTTCACCATCGCTCTTCCACGAGCTCTGGAGAATCGCCGGTCCTCGCTTGTTCCTCTTTGACTCTGGCGCGCTCGAATCGATAGGTCGGTCGAGTTCTAGTTTCAAAGGACACCGGGTGCTCCTCGTGTGTGCCTTAGCTACCTTGCACCACACCGCGATCGATGCGACTTTGCCGTCGCGGTCACGTTTTCGAGGCCTGTCTTTCTTTCGCAATTTGCGAATAAAAAAAAAGCGATTGTCGCGCGCGCAGAAGATCTGCGACATCTGAAGTTGCGACACGCGGCCAATTAATACGTGCGCGAGAGGAAATCGGCGATCTATCCGTCGTCTGTTGTGTTGTATCGATGACCGCCATCTCCGCGCCAGGAAGTCGTATTATTAATGTCTAAATATCTAACGTTTGCCCGCACTTTCTCCTATCTACGATTGTCAGAATCGATTCCTCTTGATACGGGATTGTAATAAATCATCCTTAAAATTCAAGCTGAACGTAAACATTCGCGTAATGCTATTGTATTGGCAAATCGGAAATGACATTTTACACCTTCATCATTGGCTGGTTACACACGGTAGCGCGCGTGTGCGCGCAATCAACGTGAGCTATAAATTACGATGTATAACTCCGACTGTCTGCGGATGTTGAATTACGAAGTCCAATCGGTAACGTGGTAACCGGTCGCGTCGGACGCTCGCGTCTCCTACAACGTACATACACCGCACGCGTCATAAACCTAGTCTCTAGCCGACAGACAACAACTTCCACAGGAGAGGAGCATAAATCAGAGACCCCCCCTTGGAAGTTGTCCTTAATTCCTTCGCGATCATGTCGCCGAGTCAAAGGTGAGAGTCCCGGGAATGAACGCGTCGACCGGTAGAATTCAGCGCATGCCAGAAGCCAAAAGTTCATCCTGTGCTTGATAGCGCAGCTATAGTTGATCCATCGCATCGGTCCAAATTTCTCTTTTGATTGCCATTTATGTGGCGCATTAATTTTAGTTTTAGTAGAACGAAATGACGTGTTATACACATGAGTAATTTAACTCATCGCCGATTTCTTGAATCGAAAGCCCCCGATATCAGATTTTATCGCGATATCTCGATTTGGTATCTTCAGCATCTCTAAATCACGATTCAGCTTCCGTCTGGCTCGTCTCTGCTTCTTCTTCTTCTGAACACTTCTGGCGGTAGCGAGCGGCTCGGGTGATTCTTTGCCACTCAGTAACGGCGAGAAGTGGAGTAGAGACCGTCGGTCCGTCCGTCCGTCTCACCGACCGACAGACCGACCGACCGACCGAGTTCAAGTTTTAAAAGACGAGCGACACAGCAGCACACGAGAGAGTCGTGAGCGAGCCGAGCAGCCTCCGTTCTTCTCTCGTCGATTCTCCTGCTCCCGATATATAGGGCAACCGCGTAGACTCTCACGGTTTCTGCGAGCTATTCATCTGCATGCGCTTCTCCGCCGGCACCTCTATCCCGTCCCTCTTCTTCCTCACCTCGAGCTCGCTTCACCGCCGCCCTCCTACGCCGCGCCGGCACTCTTCAAGAAGCGTTTCCATTATCGCGACCGGACCTGGCCAAATGTCGCGACCCCCGCGGTATTTCCCGCCGTAACATCGCTTTACTTGATGTATGTACTTGTCTCGCTGTGATATTTTTATCATCGCGTCTCTCCCGCGTCTCTGGATTCTCAAGACATTCGCCTAACATTTTGCAATTTGTTTCTGTCTGCGTATTGAATTCCGTCTTCTTTCTCAAAGGAATTTTTGAAATCTTTATTTTGATGTTACAATTAAACGCGTCCATTTCTAAATGCGTTAGAAAAAGAGAGAGGAAGGGTAATATATTCCAATCTCAGAATCAATTCTTCAATTCTTAGAGAAAACAAACTATTATATTTACAGATCTAAATACTCCGTTCTTTCTCTTTTGCTCCGAGAGAAGAATATGGAAAGTATACTCGTTTATTTCTCTTCGCGACGTTCTCCGATCCGCACACGCCGACGCCGTGGAAGCCCGCGCAAATTTATCGGAATAATCATTGTCGTCTCGCGCGGCGCTATATTGTCGATTTTTCAGGAGATTGCGTGCGGCGTGGGCGTCCCGAGTAATTATCGAGACTTGTTACAGAGGCGGGTTCGAAGTGAACAGCGGGGAAAAGACAATGTGACATTCACGGAAGACAAATGCGAGCTTATATGTCAGAGATATTCAAATTTGCGCTAATATAATTGTACGTTATCAATGATATCTCTTTTTCGAGTGAATATGTCAAAGACATTTGCAAAGTGTTCATATAGCTAAGAACGCAAACTAAATATAAGTTCTACAAAATCTAATTTTGTTACACGGACCGTACAAAGTTGCAAATCGAGTGACTGAAGAATCTAACTAACCGAACAAATAGTTTCGGATACATGCGCGTGATGTTACGTTCTGTGCGCAGAACTTTCTACAATGTAGAGTAACAGCTGTGCGAGTCCTCGGACTCGTGACCGAATGGTCGGAGATGTACTGACAACAACAAACGGCTAACGATGTTACGGAAGCCGATGCCATAATCGAGAAAAAACAGGTGTGCGAGATCCACATAACAATCACGAAAAGCGAAAATAACATTTGATAGTTAGAAATACTTAATTAATACTACGTGTATAAAAGAAAGATTCTTTTAAATTAATATTTATATGTAAATATGTTTCTGAATTAATATATTTATAAATATACTCTTAAATTAACATTTTAAATTACTCCGAGAACTTATTCAACAATTCGCGAGAATTAAACCGCGACTACTTGAAACACTCGCGAAGTATCAACGCAGCTAGATTTCGCAAAAGGACTCTTGTTTTCGCAATCGTCATTGTCCTGCAAAGGAGAGAGCTGCGGGAGTAAATTCGTCGTCGTTGTCGTTGTCAGTAGTAGTTCCTCGCGGTGTTATACTGGGTGTCTCGGCACTAATCACGTAACATTTATTAACAGATTCTTTAAACAATTAAAAATCATAAAAATCGCCAGCTAGACAATTTTTCAACTAGAATATAATAAAATTTAATTTCAGTAAAGTTGTAAACTAATTTTAATTAAACACGGTACTCGCAACATTGTGTTGAATTAAATCGAGTTTAAAAATTATATTACAGCTTATCGTTGAATGTAAATTCTATTGTGTTCATAGAATTACACATTAATATAAATTTTTAATACAAAAAATTATATATCAATATATAAAAAATAATAAATTTTATTGAATTAAATTAACACACATTATATTTCGAAAATCAACGGCTGAAACCAGTATTCGTTTTTCGAGACACTCTGTATGGATCCGCGTCCTAACCGGGAGAATAATAGAAGTAGGAAGCAAACTGTCGAGGCGGCGGCGGCGGCGGTGTCGTCGGAAAAAATCGGCAAAGCACATTACGCGAAATCACAATGTTTAATGAAAATTGCGGCCGCCACGACACACGAGGCGATCTCGGCGGGCTTTTAGCGGCATCCGCCGCGTCTCGTTGCGCCGCGACACGCCGCTTCGTGTGACATCGTCTCGCGCCGAATCGTGACGCCGCGAAGCGGTATTCAGATTGCGCTCTTAGCGGTTTCGCCGACTTTTTTCCCGCCGCGACAAAAGGGGGATTTCTGTGTAACCGCTGGTCAGAAGCCGCCGCATGACGAGCGATGGACATGTCGCGTTCGTTGTCGGGCTTTGCCGCGCTTCGTGTCGCAAGAGAAATTTTCGTGTTGCAGCAGACACTATTATCCAAGTAGAATTGTTGAGGCTGTTTGGGGAAGAATTTAAATCTGAACATGCGACAGTGTGAGAGAAACTCGCGCAATCTCAGTATTTAAAGAGAAGTCTAATTGATTTTTTTTCTTAAAATTTTTGCTCATATTTATTTGTAATATTACTTCAGTAAACAGAATCGTGATGACATTAAAATGTGAAATAAAACAATTTCACGCGCACATACGTGCTCTCTTTCTGCTCAGATAGATAGCATGAGTTTAAAGTTGCATACGAAAAAGTCTCGAGTGAGTCATACGGTTATTGCGTTGATCGCAAGTAACAAGGAAACACGTTCGCATTTCCATGATTACCTCGCCGGGAACTATCAAACACGAGTCTGTATATAAAGCCGCGTATCTAATAGAAGCATTCGTTTCCCGACATTCGTTTCTTATGTGAGTGCGATATTAGTCATTCATTATCTTCCATTTAATGTCGAAAGATTAAGTACAAGCTGTCAACCGATTTTCTTTTCATTTATTTGAAAACCGAAGACCTAATTAACGAGTAGGTTTCTTGCAAAGATCACAAAAACAATTAATTTTTCTATTTTAAACGGTTAGAACGTTTTGACAAGAGACAAAACATCTCAATAATTAATCTCGGAGAAAGAATTAGTCACGGATCTTTTTGACGCACGAGAACGTCGTAGCTACGAAAACAACATCCGCAAGATCATGTGTACCTCAAACCGCTCTCGTTTATATGTTAACTTAATGAAAAATCTACTCGCGGGAGAACAGTTTCCCGCGCCACGTCTATCGTGCGGCCGCGGTATCTGCGCTTCAAGAAAGCGCGGTGCATTTCGATCGTTACCGAAAGGAGATCGTTATCGCGATACGAACGCGCGATACATCACTCGGTGCTCGAGATTTGCGATCCACGTTTAAGGGTTTCCCCTCGAAGCGCGCGAATCTCGCATCCCGAATATCGCCGTTCTTCTCGAACTCGAATCGTCGCGTATGCGCTTGTCACGTTAGAAACACCATAGTCAATTTCCTAGTTTTCGTCATTACAATTCTGAGACGTCAATATGTTGCAATTTTACATTAAATGTCATATTAGATTACACAAAATAAAATAACTAACTAAAACTTTGCATTCTCTCTTCGCATTCAAGAATCTGTGCGGACGAGGATGATTTTTTTCGCGGTATAATGATAATAACAATAAACGAACAACGCTAAACTCCTCTCTCCCTCTCTTTCTCTGTCTATCCTTCGCGGCGCTCGCGATTTGCTCGCTCGCCGTTCATCTCGGACGTATCTCGCGGAATCGCGCGCGCGCGAAGCTCGACGACGACGGGCGCGCTAGCTGCTGCACCGCTGCCCGATCCCCGAGCAAAGTGAAAGTTAAGACGTGTGGGCACGGGATGCGCACGAATTCATTTTTTCGGCCTCGCGCGGGACTTTTTTCCGCCTCTCGGCCAGCGCGCGAGGCGCACGGCATCAGTTCCCATGTACGCCGGCCGCCGACTTAGCCTACATGGTCGGCGCGCGAAAACCTTCTCGCGCGGCGCATTCACGTGCGCTCGCTCGCTCCGCGTGTGTGCGCATCAGGCCGCAAGTTTTCTCTCCCTCACTCTCTCCCGTCTCTCCGCGTTCTCGCTCTCGTGCGCGACCGCTCGCCCCATTGCGACGTGTGTTGTACACACACGTGTGCGCGAGGCGCGTTCCTCTTCTATTTCCGTGTATGTACACGCGTATACACACATACACACACACACACACACACACACCAAAGCTGGTACTCTAGCCCGTGACTTATCGGCTTCGCGCGCATCTACCTACCTACTACACGATGTATCCCCATGCCGAATGCCGCGGGTATCGATTCCGGATGGCGCGGAATCGACGAACACCGCTGCTGACACGCGGATCCTCGTAGAAGTTTCACTGATCTCGCGATTTTTCTGATCGTCGATTCACATACTGTGAATCATATTTTTAATTAACACTTACTGTCACTAAAATCTAATTACTTCTCTACTACTTCTTTTTTCCTTTACTTCTTCCTCTGTTTATGTTTCCGAGAAAGCTACTTTATATATTTCTATTTTTTCTATATAAAATCCTTACTTTCAAATTAATTTTACTTTATGTTGGATATTTGAATATCGCGCATACAAACACATTGCGCAAAGTTGCTCGCGAACGAGAGTTGCTCTCTGTAGGCCGGTGTTTCATCTTTCGGATTAGAAATTGCCATTACTCTTACGAGCGGCGGCGTATGGCCGCGCGCTCTGCTTCTAACCGTGACTTATCAGATCGGTGCACGTAATACGTGTTCCAAGCCTGAACCGATTCCGCATGACGCGCTAACAGCGTCGTGGGATCGAACTCCCTCGCCGTCAGATCTTCGCGATCGAGATATATTGGGCTGCGCATCAGAAGGGAAAGACGGGAGAGATCGGTTTGCAACCGCCGCGTCACACCGCGATAGCAAATGCGCGATCTTACCTATTAGTCGCTATTGCGCTTGGTGTTCTTTCGGTTTTTTAACCGAACTATACTACTGTGTAGTCTCGCGGGATTATCTCGCGCGGTCAGTGGCTCATCGCCATTGTGGACCGCGCAATTTATCAGTCGTTAAGTCGGCAACACGTAGATGCAACCGGCAGATTGTTGCCGAATGACGCGGAATCGGCGAACACGATCGCCACGCGCGAGGGACGCGCGCGATCGGAACTCGCGCCGACTCTACCGTAGAAAGCACCTGGTCCCGCATCGTTAATTATCTTCGGGTGACACCATTGCTTTCTACCGCCGGTCATTTTGTATTTCGAGATATATCGGCATATGTTGCTTAGACTTGAAAAAAAATCCGGCACACAATAAACCGGCTTGTCACGTTGCAAAGTGACTGAGAGAATTAGATTTCAAAATACATAGATGCGCGCGCGCGCGCGCGTCTATATATAAACGTGTAACATTTTTCATGATTTTTTATTATCATCGAAGATAAAATATGTTGCACACATATCATCGTTTTCAGAGCTTTGTCTTATCGCGCCAAAAACTATTGTGTTGTGCGAAACTAAACAATGTTGCAGGATAGAAGAAGAATAGCGGTCGAAGAGAGGCGGAGATATGTATACGCGATCTTTCGCGTCGTTCAGCGGGGAGGGAGTTGATGAAAACGATAATGTACAAAAGTGTGAGGGACCTATTGATCGACATCGCGAAACAATGGCTCCGACTACGATGTAACAAATGATCGTCTCCTTATCGGCTATAGTGACGCAACGTCACGGTCAGCTTTCTCGCGGCCGTGGAGATCGCCCTTTTTGTACAACGCGCAGAAGAAGCAAAATATGCCTTTGCTGGTCGCATTAGCGACTGCACAAACGCCGCGCGAACGCCGTGAGATAATATGTGATAATGATGATAATTTAAAATAATAATTCATGTTATTATCTAAAATAATTCATGTTATTACCGTCACTTTCAAATTTACCTTATCCCCTCTTATGCCCGCAATATCCTATTTGTCCATAACTTCATGAACAATAAAGACAATTTTGTCAGCTTTTCTGTTTTATGTCAGCTCTTAATGTCGTTGCATTATCGAACGTAGACTCCATCACGCTCAATACCATCTATCTCGTTGTACTCGCCATGGCTCCTACGGCGTCGTCGTACGCTACAAAAGAGACTTAGAGACGTTTTTCTGCTCCTCTCCCTTCCTCTTCCCATCTTGCCTCGGCGGAGCCGAGCAGTGTAATACGTTATCATAGAACAAGAGGACTTTCCAGGTAGGATCCGGCGAATCTCGTCTCGTCCGCGGCTGTACGTGACTCGGTGCCCGTCTGTGTGTGTGTATGCGTGTGTGTATGTGTGTATGCACGCCGGGCGAATAAGCAGCTCGACTCCGAAGCCAATCAGTTCGCGTAATGGAGATCGATAGCCATAAGCCGATCTTCGCGAGCACACGATACACGTGGTGGTGCTCCAATATAATGCACATCGTATCGTTCCGCCGACAAACGCGAATCCGCCGCGCACGTCGCCGAATAGGCATATGTACGCGATACGCATACACGCGCAATAAAGCATTAAAGCAATAAGATCCCGTGCGCGCCGTCATGGTATTGTGAAAATGCTGGCCAATGCCGGCAGACTAGTCGCGGTAAGAACCCACGGAAAAGAACGGACCACGTCGCGAAATCTCTCTCGATCTTTATGCGCTATAAATTTCCCATCGCACGTCACATTCGCCAATATTCTCTTATTAACGCTAAATATGACAGAAAAGTTGTTATTACTGAATGCAACAACTCCGTGTCGCTAGTGGAAATTGCAAGACAGTGCAATTGCGAGAGTCATTGATAAAATTATTACGGCATTAAAATTAATAAAATTACGAGCGGAGATGACACAATCGGAAGATTCTTTTAAAATTTTCAACGGAATTATTAGATACGTTCGCGTGCTAAATCTTTCAATAAAAAATGTCATTAACAGTTATCTCATAGGTTTTGTGACGAATATTGGAATGCTGGAAATGTAATTTGGTCTAATTTCCTATTAGATAAATTATTTCCTACTCTAGAAGAAGAAAGTTCGACTATCTCTACGATATCGCGTACGAAATTATTGTACATTGAAAAAAAATTGTGTTTTATATAATGTATATTCTCCCAATCAAATTGTCCATTTTAAAATACGCGTCTTCGAAAGAGATAAAGATAACAATTTCTTCCCTCTCGTTCGTATCTTTCATTTCTTCCTCATATCTTTCTCCGATATAATTTCGGAGGGCTTAGTAGATTTCTCGTTTTATCGCGGTACGAGTTAAGAGCGGATGTGTTCATAGGAAAAATATTTGTGACCAGGACGGTGACAGCGTCTTTATAGTTTCCGCGAGCGAGCAGCGTCCGTTTCTTTATCGCTGAATAAACTGAAACTAAAAAACGGACGGACGAACGGACGTCGAGAGATGAAATACTAGCACTGTCCACTGTGTGCCCCACCTGTACCTTTATCTGAACAAACAAGCGCGTATATCGCCGTCGCCGTTACAAAGAAACGTGGGTCAGTCTAGTGCACGAAACATTTCCGTCCCGTTTTTTCCCGACTCGCCGTTTCGAGAGGCGCTACAACATGCATGTAAGCGAACAAGCAGAGATAAGATACGTTCCTCGAAATGTTACGGCAATCATTAAGATAGCAGCGTATATTTTAGCAATCAACAACACATTACACTAGCAAGTAGCGCAGAGATTCTCACTAACTTCCAGAGATGACAAATTTATATTCGTATTTGCTATGTAGCATTTAATTATCAGCAACAATAATTACTGGTAACAATTTAGTGTGATTCACTTTTCTTTTTACTTTTATTGTTTTTTTTTTTTTTTTTTTAATCGCATTTTTTTCAAAAACTTTGTAAATATCAAATAACTCTGCTCAACTATAATACGGTGTTTTTCTTCTTCTGATTGCTGTTTGAAACCGCGGCGCATGCAGCCGTAAACATACATGCGCGTAATGGAACGACGTATATGTGCCTACAATGCATCGTACGTCGGAGTTGCAAGGGACCGTTAGTGGAGAGTGTTAAGTGAAAGTCAGGTAAAATCCCTGACCACGATGCTCTCCGACCCTCCATTTGCTTCACTTATATATCCGCCGCGAGCCGGCGCGTTGCTGAGAAGCGGTTTGCAGGCACGTGACTGTCGGAAATGATACGCAACGAAACCCCGTTCGCACAGGGGCGTCGTCGCAAAAATCCATCGGCTATCGTAAATGATGCCTAAGAAATTGCTCTATCAGGCGAGACGGCGCGCTCTTACTCTCCTCGCGCGGCCGCCTCGTAATGTCAAATCTCTTTAATGCAAATGTCACAATCTCTTTCTACGCGCAACGATTGCGTCTGTGTGACTCGAGAAAAAAAAGAACTTCAACTTGAGGAAACAAACGAGAATGAGAAAATAATTTATCTATCTAAGTAGAATCTTTGAATATTTACATACACGATGTATTCATATCTTTATATAGACTTGACCTTTTACCAAAACAAAAAAAGACAGTTCTTCTCTTAGTTTAAAAAAAAAAACAAGAAAAACAGAAACGTCATACATCTCTTTAAAATAATTTTGAATAGTAAAATTTCCTAGATCTATTAATACACGAGACGCGCGCGCGCGCGCGACGTCTGTGGATATACGAAAGTAGGATCCATTGAAGCTAGGACAGCATCCTGCCACAGGCACGAGGTCGAGTCATAACCTTATTCCGACACGTCCGCGGACAGTTGGATGTTGTAGCTCCGCGTGACAAATTACGGATCGTTTCACGCCTATGACGTGCCTTCTCGCGCGTCGAGCAACTCGCCGCGGCGGGTCGACACGGTACAGTAAGAAGAGGCGTCCGAGGGTGGATTTTTATCCCGGTCAGAACGACAAAGCGAGGCCTTAAGTCCCGGGGACAGTCGTGGCAGGAAGAATACCCCTCGGGATTAGGACTATAACAGCTTGGAGACCACCCAAAAAAAAGCCGAGAAATCGCGCGTGAAATAGTGCGGATCGTGTCAGAGTCCGAGTTACAGAACATCTTAGAGAAAATAAAATCGCGATCCAAATCGAACGTCGACTAATATATCCTCGCTCTTTTTTCCGCTACTCTTGAAACACGATTCTATTTACTCGGATTTTAATTGTGACAATTCTTAATATTTTTTTTTTAACTAGTTACAATTATTAAAAACGCAATCTTTATGTATGTAAAATATTACACGCAAGTGTTTCGAAAACGGATCGTGGCTTAAAAAAGTTACCGTTTCTCTCGGTCGTTTATCGACCCCCTGATACACGCCCTGGTCGGAAAGTAAAAAAATCATAGAAACCAGACGAATCTCTCGCCGAAAGTTCCCATACGCCTAACTGTTCACCGGCTAGAATCCAATATTTGAGCGGATCTCTGGTTTCAATTCAAAATCAACAACGTAGCGGAGAGGACGAGTGCGGCCGTGATGCAAGGAGAAAAGACAGAGAACGAATAGCAATAGACGGAGAAAGCCCGGCGAGTCCGAGACAAAGATTTTTCGGTGGAAGAGAAGGGCGAAAAAAAAAACTGTCTGCTCTAACGGATTCTGGGATCGAGCGAGGGGTCCTAGCCGCACGGTAAAAAGAGCGAAGGGTGCGGAAGGAGGGGAAAAACGAAGAAGAAGAGGAAAGACTACATGGTGTTTCGTTTTTCCCTTGCCCGATGCACCTTCGCGGCTCGTAAAGTTCCATTCCGCTCATCTCCTTCCTATTTCCCCCCTCTTTCTTTTTTCCCTCCTTCTTGCTCCTTAGTACAATCTTTGGTCTACTCCTGACCCGGAGTCTTATCTTTACGATATTTGCGTGCATTATCTCGCGCGAAGAGTACACGGCACCGGGATTTCTTCGTGAGACGAGCCGCGCCGTAACGGGGAACGAAGACGGAAGAGGAAAGCGCGAGTACCTTCTTTATCTGCGAGCGGGGAATTAATCCAGCCACCAGAGACGGGCTCTTCCACGATCTCCCGCGTTCGGGGAAGAATAATTCCTCCGAACTTCCCTTCTCTTCCCCTCCTCCCGTGCCCCGCCCCTCCGCTCCGTTACGCTGAAAAATAATCGTCGGTACCGTCTCCGTTAACCCCCGGCGCGCGATACTTCCCCATTACGTTACGCCGGTAATTAGCATAGTCATCCACAGGTGGTTGATCGTGAAATATATCGCCGCCGGAATACGTAATTATATATACGCGTACGGAAGCAGATAATATGCCGCAAAACTCTAAAGAAAAGTTCTGCAGAGTTCTTGAATTTTACAGACCTGGCAGGTACAAACAGAGGCTTCTACGAGATAATTGAGACCGATGATACTAATTCAATTAATATTTGCTTTACAACAATAAATCGTTCAATATTTGCATGACCACAGAATATGAATAGAAAAAAATATAAAGCGATGTGAAATTCCGATAATTGAGAATATCTTTACCATTGAAACATATATAACGTGTATGAGAGAGGTGCGCGGGAAAAGTTGTAAGGTATATTTTAGAATATTTATTAATAATAATAATATAGAATAATTAATTCTCTCGTTAATCATTATGAATAAAAAACTTCAATGTTAATATTACTTTCTAAAAACCTCTTACTTTGTTGTAAATATAAATATAATAATATAAATAACATTATAAATAATATTATAAATAATATTATGAATTTTATCATATTATATGTGTATATATATATGAAGGAATGATTGAATTCTACATGTACGCGCGCATGCACACACATACACACTTACAAAATCTGCGACTTGTACTAAAAACCGTCAGCTGCACAGACAATGTCAAACACAATCTGTGCTCGTGCAACATTATTAAACCCTCTGGATTAAAACCACAAAGATAAGAGAGACGACTTTCCTGTTGGCGCGCATAACGGGACAGTTTGACTATAAATCAGTTAATCTAACCACGTCCTTGATTTGTCGTCGGTTTGTCGTCGTGGAAGGTGCAGTCCGTTGCATGAAAAACGTGTCTCGTTCCTTTCGCAATCGAAGCTGCTGCTGCCGCTTCGCATCTCGGACAATGAACGCGTCGTCCACTTTAAAACAAAGAATCCTATCAGATAAACGCTTTTTCGATACGGGAATAGGATGCATGAGGGCTGTCCACTGCAGACTGATGCCACGGCGCGATTAACTTCAAACGAAACTGCCCGCCCGCCCGCCGTCCAGTCCGCGTACATTATCCCGGAAAAAAGGATTTTTTTTTACGGTTTCCGCTTTTCTTTCTTTCGATGGCACGTGGCATGTCTACTCGAAATTTATCTTGTCTTGCACCCGAGAGTAAGCCATTGCAGTAATAACGTTATTTAGTATGGAGAAACATTTTAAATAAGAATCAAGTAAAAGTGTCAAATATTTCAATTGTTAAGAGAGAAAGGGGTCGGATCTTTTTTATCTTTATTATTTTATCGTGACGAAAATTATTTAAACATGAACGTAAGATGAAGAAAATCATGAGCGTACGCATTTGCACATGCAGACGAGATCAATGAGTGACGTAATCAATGAACTGACAGTCTGAAACATCTTGAAAACAGGTCGTGTGAACGCTACGGGAGAAAAAAAGGCCGGCGAAAAGCGTGTTACCATGGTAATCATAAATGTTAATGGCTCGCGAGGTGTCTGAAACATCAGAACTTCGAGAGAGCTGGTACGCTCGACGTGAATTCAATGTGTGAACCACATGCAACAAAGAAGGTTACGCCGCGTTGCTAACAAGGGGGCTAGTGCCTTCGCGATAGTTCTTGAACGAGTTATTTTCTGGAGATTGGCCAATTTACTTTGCCGCTCGGAGACAATCGATACGACGCTATCAAAACTACAACTTTTTGTCAAAGTCTTTGCGACTACAACAATATTTGACACGCTTTTGATTAAAAAAAGAAACGACAAGGTGTTATTCGCACTTATCTATTTTATATGTGGATGTATATTTTGAGTGTGTGTACGCGTAAAAGTAATTTTTGTCTTCAGAAATATTTTATTAACGCTTTAATTCGTGAGATAAGGTTGTTTTTCCACATTAAAATCTTTCGGAACACTTAAATCGCCATTTTTTCACGCAAATTATCTTGTCTTGTCACACACAAGGCGTTTATCTATACAATCTAGACTTAATCATCATCAACGTGGCTTAGGTAGGTCGGATATGATCGACGAGAACTGCATTCTGAGCCGTTCGCCGAACGTTTTCGCGTGCATCGGTAACGAGAGGTAACGTTAAAGGCGCAGGCAGGGCCAGTTTCTCACAGAGGCATCGGGACTTTCTCTGTATACGTCGCGGATTTTTCCTCGCGTATTCGTATAGGTCATGGCACGGGGTCAGGAATGCCCTTAATAAAGTAACCGCGCGGTAAGTATCCGCGCGATGAGGCGTCCGTTATGTGGAATAATGCCACTTTCCTAGCGAGCAAACGCTCGGACACATGTCCGTTAAGTTATGCAAATAAATTTTTTCTCTTCTTCCGTCGTTGATGATATTTTAACTCGGCTTGCAATTGCGCGCACGCGACCGCGACAAAAGCAGCAAAGTGCAATTTGCGAGATCATGCGTCACGTGATAATTCGATCGCGCGAGATTCTAAAAAAAAAAAAGATACTTCACAATTAAAAGCAATTTTCTCAAACACGATTATATTTTTAACAAAATGTCCAAACTTGTGGAGTAAGATTTGTCCCGAATTTCGTGTTTTTGTATAAATAAGAAAGTATAAAATTCTTAATTATGTACAATACTTGTTACAACTATTTCTTGATTTTCAATGGGATTTTTAAAGTGCGACGAGAAACATCAAAATGATAATTTCCGAGTTCTTACGGTATCACGCGACTGTTTTCTTTTTCTGCGGGCGCGTTTCTACCGTTGCTCCGAAAATCCCGATAAGAGCACCGAGGAAAGAAACCGGGAAGATCCCGCGTCGTGTAGGCGGACAGTTAACATTAATGAAACGGAGCGTACTTACCTGGTGTCTCAAGACGAAGTGAGCGGAGATCGTAGATAAGTTACGTGCTAAAGCAGCATACGTCGTAACTACCTGTGCCAGCACAGAGAGAATCGTGTTCCGGTCATTCGCGTCCTTCCTCAGACTGCCGAGAGTTTCCCAAGCACTCGTGTATAGCGTGTGGTACAGTCATTTTTGCGCCATTGATAGCACCTGCACTGCTAATGAATTTAATTACGAATTTATGAGATGTGTAAGGATACGTTCCGCCGCTATTACATATAAATCGCGCGAGAAAAAAAAGGCAGGTGGACTTGCATACAAAAAAATTAAAGATAGAGAAGATATAAATAAAATGATGATAATTTAATTTATTTAATTAGTCTCTTAGATGTAGATTTAATGTCAATAGCAATACTTTCTACACATAGAAACATGAGAAGAAAATGAGGAATCTTTTTTCACATTACCTGCTAGACATTTTTTTTTTTGAAAAAAAAAAAAGAAAAACAATCTCATTAAAATTTATATCTTTATATTGTATTATCAAACACACATGCGCACATTGTGTGACAGTTTATATATTTCTCTTATCTATGATTTGACATAGTCTTTTACTGCAACCGTTTTCACGGATGACTGTATACGTATACAGATTACATGAACATTTCTATGAAATCGATTCTTCATCAAAAAGGTCTCGCGCTCTTATTTAAACACGCTCGGAAGATATTCCCGTGTTATCACATTTTTCACACTGCATATGCTCGCAAAGTTTTACATCGCGATCAACACAAGATTTACATTTATATAGAAACATAATGTATAAATTTTAAAATCTCTTATTCTTATCCGTCAAACACGATCTGTTTTTAAACAAAGCTATTGTAGTAATTAATATTTAGAAATCGTGTAATTTGCTATATAGTAATGTCAATGTATTCGGTTCTTTTCATGATCAACTGTAGCTTCTTCCGCGGTAGCCCTCTAAGGTGATTAAAATAAATGAACTCTTAGCAGAAATCTCTCGAGATACATGCCCAATCTCATGAAAAAGAATCCTCGCGCGAGGCCCGCTCGCTCGGAGGTCGCCTCGTGAAACGTTCGCGGACGCGCTCTCCTCTCCCTCTCTCTCTTCTCTCTCTTTCTTTCTCTCTCTCTCTCTTTCTCTTTCTGAGGTCCTCCGCGCCGCGTCGAGGAGGAGGATGTGAGGGCGTGAGACTCCTTGAGTGTGGGAGAGTACAAGGCGCATTGTAGAAGTCGGAGCGCGCCGACATCGCCGACACCGACGTAGCTGCCGTATAACGCGAGTCGACGCGCGGCTCCCTGCGGGCCCTCCTTCTCCTCACTTCTCCCTTCCATCTCGCGATTCTTCCTTCTCTCCCTACTTTCCGCGGTGGGCCCCTTCCACGCACATGTCGGTGTGCACCTCCAGAGAATACCCTCCGCGAAGTAGTCTCATTTCTCGTGTGAACTGACCACATGGGTCACGTACCTATTATCATTTCCCGGTGCCTAAGCCGTAGGAAAGAATGAAATCTAGATCGCCGGAAGCCCCTCATAATTAACGCGCCCGCGCGAACGGGGAGAGGGGGGAAGAAGAGAAGAGAGAGAAAGAGGTGGGTCGCCGCGAATAACGTCGGACTGATGGGAAGAAGGAAACGGGGAGAAAAAAAGGACGCCGACTACGGTGGAAACGCGATGAGGACGCGCGAGGTACAGATTCGAAGCGAGTGACCCAGTAATATCGCGTGCGCGCGCCTCGCCACTCTGCGGGTATCCGATGACCGATATACCGGGTGCTCGAAGAGAGTTTATAGCATGGTTTGTCGCGTTATCGATTCTCACGATGTAGGTCGGTTTTTGAAGAAATACATGAAATAGATGTAAAAATAAGAAATACATGTAAAATAATTGTAAACACTTTAAAAAAGAAATCTAAGTTTTTGTAGTTGACAGTTTGTGAAAGGTGAGCTAGTAGAAATTTTTTAAACTGTAATTTAATTTATTCTGTCTTTTATATTATCACTTTCCGGTTTATCTCGGAAACTGATTTTCGCGTTCAATGAGCTACGGAATTCATCCGGAACGTTATTAAGGCGTCGCTACCCTTCCCTTTCCTCCTTCATCCCGCAGAAATCCGCATGTTCTGCAAACCCCCGCAGCTCGAGAACCCCCAAAAGACCGATGATGGTCAGGCTAAAGGGTTGCGCTGTTTTGATGATTTTCGCTGTCGTCGTTGGCGCAGCTGTTGTTTTGTTGTTGCGCAAACGAACCCGCACCGGGGATTTTCACGGGGTTGTCGGACGTCGTCGGATCTCTGTCCGTTCGTTCGTTCGTTCGCCCAAGTTCGAAGAAAGGGTTCCTGTTGTGCTGCGAAGTTCACACATGTGAGACTGTGAAAGCCCCTGACGTCCGTCCATCCGCCTGCTTTCCATTATATTACCTACCACCTTCGTCCACCCCCTCAAATACATATGGTCTGGCACGGAGGAGATGGGAGAGGGCGCGTCATCTTGCAGCTTGCGCAATGATCGGAAGGACCAGTGTAGCAGCACTTCTTCCCTCTCTTCCCTCGTGTTTTCCTCCGTTCACGACAAACGACCATTCTTTGTGGAAAGGGTGGGGACTCCATTAACGGCTGCGGCGTGAATCGTTTCGTTTCCGGTGCGAGCTTTAACCCTGAACTACATGATGTTCTGTGAAATACATATGTACCGTTGTGCATACATATACATATAACAGGAAATTTTGTATATAACATGTATATATAGTAAGAGTATTGAAAATAAAAAATGTCACTTATTTAAATTATAAATATAACACAGTAAGTTTAGAAGATCTAATTTATATTTATATCTGATTTGAGAAAATTTTATTTAGTGAGGTTATCGCTTAACACATTATAACTAATTGCATGATTGCGCAGACTCGCAACGATTATTCTCTTTAAAAAGTCGATAGACATTAATAAGGAAAAGTCGTTGGCTTTGCTGAAATCAACGCAGCGTGCTATCATAAGTATATCTTACCACATGAGAGTCTCCTATGTGAATAAAACTCACAACAGGCAGAAAAAAAGATAGATAGAGATGGAAAGAGAGAGAGAGAGAGAGAGAAAGAGAGAGAGAGAAAGAGAGAGAGAGAGAGAGAGAGAGAGAGAGAGGAGTATGCGACAGTAGCACAAAAAAAATCGGTAGGCTGGATGGCTATTAATATATTTTTTCTTCAGCTACCCCTATTTAGCATAGGCGCGGAAGAGGAGACTCGGCTCTGGTGTCCCACCACCCCGTGCGTAATCTAACCCTTTGCAAACAGCCTGAGAGAAAAACCGAGACGACCGGCAATACCAACCGACAGTCGAGAATCTCCTGTGACAAAAAAACGCGTCTCACGGTACTTTCTTCCTGTCCACTGTCTCGCTGTGAAAAAGCACGACAAAAAGCACGACACACCGTGCGATCGCGTGTTGTACGCGCTTAAAAACTTATAATAAAGCATCTGTAATTAGTTATATGCGCACGAACGTCGTCGTTAAAGGCGTGATTTAATGAGAGATTATTTCTTGGCTCTTGTTTTATAAGTAATTATATTATTTGCAGTGATACTATCGAATTAATAATTACATTGCATTAGTAATCGACGATAAGATAAAATTTTATTTACAGGTACGCAATATAAACAAAATGATGTGTCATTAATTATAACAATTAATATTAAAAGAGTCGCGCGAAACAAAGGTCTTTCTTTGCCTTATTTCGTATATTGATTTATGTATAATCCTCTTTGCTTTGTGGTCATTCCCGCTGTCGAGAGGTCACTGAATGTCAACCCTTTAATCAGCCAGTGCGCATTGCTGGGTTAATGAAAAAAAAAAAAAAAACCAAAACAAAAGAAAACGAAGAAGCAAATCGGCCCTTTTATTATCTCGACGTTAATTAATTCTTGTCCATCAGGGAGTAATTAATCTTCGCTGAGATAGAGGTTCTCCGCTTCGTAGTCGCCTGACAAATGTATTCTTTTCGCTGAATCGCGCGAAACCCACCCTAATCCATCCCACTGATCGAAAACTGATCACGTGTTCGACGAAAACGTCACCATATCGTGGATGCTGGAATAGCTTTGATTCATCGCGCAACTTTCTTCACATGAGAATACGTTTGTTATGTAATAATACTTTTTTCTCCCAAAATTCTACCGATAAAAAATTACAAATTTCTAACTTAATGTCAAAACCTGGTAAATATATTTATAAAAGCTGATATATATAATGATATATAATGTTGTCCGGTTTCAACTGTGAAGTTGATCGAATGGTTATTGGATCGGAGCTCTGGAACAAAACGATGTCATTGTCAAACAGAAACAGCCGGCTGCTTCGCCAGAAAAGTCAGAATAATCCCGACACGTCAGATTTGGCCGTGCCATCGGGATCTCTCCCAGCGGGCAAGCTTAACGTGTCATTACCATCGAAGGTCACTGCCGCCACCGCGAATGGTGGCGTAATTTGACTAAAGCCAAACGTGTGTGTGAGAGAGAAAGAGAGAGAGAGAGAGCAAAAGAGAAAAGAAAAAACGGCTCCGGCCATTCATGAGCGTTCGCGCTTTCACGAGGGATTTTTCCCATCTTTTATTATTACGCGAAATCAATCGATCGCGCCGGCGGCGCAAGGGCCCGAAATTGGCGCAACAACGCTGTCACATATGGTCAAACGGCCGCAAAAAAGAGGGTGGCTCAACGAGGAATGACCAAACAGCGGAAGTACGTCGAGAAGGCGATCATGCGAGCAATGATGTTTGGACGCGAACGTGTTTTGTTGAATCTACAACGTGATTTTTTTCTGAACATTACATGATAAACGCACATTGCAGTGCGTACAATGTGATATAAACTTCGTCCATCTTATTAGATAAATCTGCAATTCTCTGATAAAAAATGAAGTTATTGAAACTGTCATCCAACAGTGTCGAAGTTTCTCAACGAACTTTCCTCGGGAATTTGGCCTCGCTCGCGCCGCTCGTAGAGGCGCATATAAATCCTCGGAGTAAACGCGTTCGGCCGCGAATTTCACGTGAGTAATTTTATAACCGTAAATCGACCTTTCAACGATCTTACGAGCTGCGTGGAAAGAGTGAGACAAAGAGGGAAAGGAGTTAAAAAAAAAAAGAAAAAAAAACAACAGCGCGGCGAAGAAACAATGCGCGCGACGTTCCTTCCTCGGTGTTTCTTTCACCCCGCAAAAGCTGTGCAAAAAGCTGCGTATATAAATCGTATGCAAAGACGAGGTGAAAGCGCGGTCGGGCCCTTAATTTAGTTAATTTAGATTTTATCCGTTGGTTCGGGAGAGAGAGGAATGCGCGTTTTTGTCGCGGACAATTCTTCCGGAGGGAAAAAAAAGAGAGAGGCGTCGGATACACGGGAGACAACGAGGGAAGGGTTGAAAACAAGCCGACGGCACCGCTGCCATTATTATATACTTATTTAAGATACGCCACACTCTCTCCATCTCTTTCCTGCCCTCAAAGTTGGTCTCCCAAACGGGACTTTGCTTTTTTCTCTTTTTTCGAAGAACCCGCATGATTTTTTTTCTCGCTGCATCCCCTCTGACTGTCTGTTTCCCTTTTTTTTCCTACCGTTCTTGAAGAACCTGCCCTAGGACAATGATAAATGTTTTCTCTCTCTTTCTCTCAATGATCTTGTCGTATTGCTCCCCACGAGGATTCTCTTCTCTTCCTCGCTCGCGGCTTTATTATAATCGGTGTGAAATGATAACCGATCGGCGGGATCTGGTTCTCTCTCGCGCGACCAGATGATACGGCACACGGCGCCGTTCTGTTTTTGCCAGCGTAAAAACAAAACTCGTACCCCTTGCGCGAGAGAGATGAGCGGTTCAGAAGAAAGAACAAATCCGGCCGCTGGTTACGAGGTAAAAAATTTACGGTTTTAAAATCACGCGAGAAATTATATTACGCTCGACGGAACGCTCGATGGAGGGTTGAATCTGCGTGAGATTTCAGATGCGGCTTTTTGCGCACTTACTTTGTTTATCGCGGCATCGCTCAATTTCCGATTCTGGCCCGTTATTGCGGACACAATGTGTTCGTTAATATTTGTTTACTATGTTAATGCTTGTTTTCTTAATTAATTAAAAGTTATCTTGCAGAAAAAATTGTAAAAAGTAATTGTATATGTAAAAATCATGTGAATTTTATGTATGGATCTTCTCTATGTAGCATATTTGGTTAAACTACTTTTTATACAAAAAAACTCGCTTTTCCCACGTCTCATCCTTTTTTTTGTTCCTGCTAAAAAAATTGTACGGAAGACCGTGATTGTCAAATCTGATTTTTTGCGCGATCTTAAAATCGTGCGGAGAGCGGCAGCGCGCTAGGCTAAGTGCGAATATACGTGACTTTCGGAAAAAGTGGAAGACCTACGTGGAAGATACATAGGGTGCTGCAGGATGATGCGTTGGGGTAGAGGCCTATGCTAGCTGACCGTGCCCAGGGGTGACTTACGACGGACATGTGCAATTTGACCTGTTGACCCCGGAGGCCATGGCGCGACGCATGGGGGCGAAATGTATTTGGGGTAAAAATAATACAATTTACACATAATAGGGGAGGAGGACGAGACGGGGACGCGCGCGCGCGCGTATTCAAATGACGTGTGCACGTGGAGCGCGTGATGGGGCAAAGATGCAACGCAGGGATGGCGGGAAGAGAGAAGACAGTGTATCAGGCGATGCACAATAGCCGGTTCGAATCGATCGATACCTCGTCACTTTCGATCGCTCATGAATACGAAACAAAGTAACGCAATTCCGGTCACTTGTGGTGTTTTCCCTCTTTTCTTCTTTTTTCTTTTTTTTTTTTTAACGATGTGTTTGGTCTCGTTAAAGTCGAAAAAAAGTGAAGAAAAAAATGAGCTATACGAGCGAAAGACGATCGTGGCGCAATTTCTCACGAGCTGCTCAGCTGCTCAATGCAAAAAAGCAGCGCGAATATCACCTCACAAAGTTTCGAATCTAAAGATTAGGGAAAAATTTCGAGAACTGCTTTTCTGCACCCGCAGGACGAAATTTTCTCACGAGTTCTCCCTCATTTCTGTTTTTATTAGAAAAATTCTCCAACGTATGCCATATATATATATATATATACATATATGGTTTTTATATCAGCTGTCTTCGGCAAGTAGAAAAATCCGTCACGTGAATTACGCGCATTTCTTTCAAACATCTGCTGCTTTTTTGACTACGTTTGTCGACTGTTAAAAAAAATCTCTTGAAAGATTTACTTCTTCATATATACTTTTTAGCACAACGGCACATTGTTAAACTTGTTTCAATTGCTTACTAGAATCGCCTTCTCTCTATAATATAACATCATTTTATTTTATTTAAACTTTTGCGTGTGTGCACCGACTGATACTCGAAGATAATTGCGTCCAAAACGAAACTTTCTCTGCACCCAACCGAAAGACTCGAATTTTGGTCGACCGTGTTCAAGACGAGAACATGAAAATAACCCCGAAATACACATCCGTTGCAGGGGCTGCATTTCCTCGCCCATCCAATGATGAAACCAGGGAGTTTTAGCCGGGTAACTATTTTTGTGTAGGCACGTAGCCTCGTGTGTTATATGTCTGTCTCACATGAGGAAAACCCAACTTCCCTCACCTAACTCCTGTCTTCATCTTCCTGCTGCCCTTTCTTATCGGATACTTACGCCCCTAAACCTCTCTCATCCGCGGGAACGTGAGTTCGCCTATTCGTTCTGACTCATCTATAGCGTGGCCGCGGATAAGAAGAACGAAAATAACCGACGCACCCTACGACAACGGGGGCAACGTTGCATCGGACCATTCGCGTCGTTATTTCGTGCTGGTACCTCTGCTTTTACTTAATCTTCACTCTTTCTCTCTCTCTCTCTCTTTCTTTTTCTCTTACTTTCTTTGCCTGAAAGAAACCAACAGTCTTAAATAATTAATCTATAAGTAGTCTGTATTAGTTTTAAAATACTTTAAAAATTACTTGAAATTGTTTTTTTAAATTTATTATACAACATTTTTGAATATAGAGCGATGTGTGTTTGTGAGTAGCACGGTATGACGGCATTGACTTTTTTCTTAAGTGCCCTCGTGATAACGTTCTCGCTCTTAATACTCATGATTAAGCACAAACGTTCCTTATCTGATGCTAATTCGATATACCGAGTCGCAGAATTTACTGACGCGGCAATCGCGGTGTACAGAGACACGCGTTATCATCTTCACGTGCACATACGTATTGCAATGCGAATCCGATCGGCGATAATAAGCAAGCGCCCATTGGCAAACGATCGAGAGCTACACACAGCCTTACGTGGCTTCCTCCCGCTCGATGACACATACTCACGTGCATCCACACGTACACACGCGAGCACGCGCGCCCGCAACGATATTTATCGCCGCCGGTCGGGCACTATTAATTATCCTCCGATGGGAATAATTAGCCCGGTCAGAGATACGCTCGAAGAGAAGTCACGTCTTCCCGCCGGTCTCGTAACGTCGCGGTCTCGAGGCTCTTCTCGTCGTTGAGTCGCGACGCACTCGAGAGTAATTTTTTACTTTCTCACCGATGCCGCGCGAGAGTCAGCCGCGAATCTGGGAATACTCCATTTGTCGTGGCATTGCGCGAAGCGGCCAGACTGATTGATGCCTAATTGATGTTCCGCGGCCGGTTAATTATAATTAGCCCGACCGGAAGTAATTAGAATAATTAGTCGCCGTAAGTCTAATGACGAAAGACCTTTTCACGACGCTCGTCTACGTGGGATATAGCGCAGAAAAAAAAAAATTGCAATCAGAGTGACGGCTTCCGATTAAGTCATCTTCTTCTCTCTTTCTCTTTTTCTTTCTTGACAAATATTTTTATACTTGTAATTATACTTGTAGTAATTATACTTGTCCTTCAGAAGTTCTTTAAACTGTTTGCACACTTATATTAAATATAAAATATATTAAAACTTGATTTTCTTCTCTTTTTATATACATGTATGTTTTTTTTACACACACGAAATATTAATAAACTTGAAATTTCTAAATCAAGAAATAGGACTTTGAGAGTCACACTCTTGGATGTATGTGCAAAATATATTTTTAACATGTAAATTTATACACATAGAAAATTTGAATTTAATAACAATTCTAAAATTCATATAAGATGCTACTTTGCATTCTATACATATGAATTATTCATTTAATTCCCTAATGAAATTTAAAAATCTATTGCGAAAAAAAAAAACAGCTTGGCCAGAAGTCGAATCTTAAAATATATTTTGCACTTACATCTAGCGTCTGGCTCTTAAAGTCCTATTTCTTGATTTAGATTATACTTAAAATTAAACTTAAAAATTTTTAAGGCCAATACGAGCCGTTTCCAAGGTGTTGTGCAGAAACATATTGTATATGTATATACATATACGCGAATAGACGTGTAAATTTTTACACGTGAGTTTTTGAGAATTGAAATTTCAATTCTAAAATTCATATAGGATGCCTTATATATTTATAAATTAGCCGGAGATTCCAGGTTCGACTCCTGGCCGAGGAGTTTTTTTCGCAATATTTTAATTATTAGTTAGGGGGGTATTCGGGGACTA
>QVNV01019630.1:0-101930 GCA_014825455.1 Pseudomyrmex pallidus
TTTGCACTTTTTAGCAAAACCTATTACAGAAGAATGTGACAAAGGCTTTACTCTATACGCTTGTCTCTGTCGTGCTATACATAAAATAGGGAGACACGGAGATCACGAGGTAGATGAAAATGAAGCTGAAAACAATACTGAAGAAACTGAAAACAATACTGAAATAAACGGCGAGACCAACAATGCGCAGGAATGAATATAAAGTTTCTTTCACATTAATTAAATATTGTAATCATCATTGTAAATCAACAGCTTGTAATAAATTTAATTCGCTCTGAATAAAAAGTGTACATATGCACTTCCGTATAATTTTATTCCGAAGTCTACAATTTAATAATAAAAACAGCACAGAGATAGTATTTTTTTTTTTTCTATAAAAACTTATACTATATTTTATACATAAATTATATACATAATAATTAGATACAATATAATATAAAACAGAGGTTATACAACATTATACTAATTAGATTATACTAATTAGAGATTGTAAAGTTGACATGTAACAAGTAACAGAAAAATATGTAACAAGTTTTTACGTTACCTACTTTATATTATTAAAGCATAAAAATAATAATCTTATTTTGTATACATAATATTGTATTTCTGTTTTTAATACTTATAATAACTTAGATGCGCGCTATAACCCGTTGCTTGATCTATCAAAACGATATTTTAATAATTTAAAAATAAGAAATAACAATACATAGTATAATCAAAGTAATAAATTTTTACATATATATTTATGTACAGTTTATATCACATTTATAACAATATAATTAATTATTATAATAAATGTTGCACTTACTATATGCGTGTGTTTCTATTCGAACAAATAACAAATACGTAACCGCACTCGTTTGCTGTTGATTTTAGCTCGTATTAATTGCTTATACATCCATGTTTCTGCAGATTAATACATATTGACTAGAAGATGTATATAAAGCACAGCACAATAATACAGAAGAAAACTCAGACGCTCGTGATAAAAAAAAATATTTCATGAGACACACATCAATAAGTCTTAAAGTGACATATTAATAAAAAGAAGAATAAAAAAGAAGAAAGTATCATCGAAAATCTGTTTCCTAGAGCAAAGTCTTTTTCATAGAATCTATACAGTCTTTTACGCACGATTGATATATTTCGATAATGTATGAAATTTCTTATTGTGCAATAATATATTTACTACCTTAAATAACTAATATCTATTTATTATAATAGTGTTTGTCTATTCGCAATTTTACATCAGTTTGTAACTTATAATTTTAGATAATTTATCTCTCTCTCTCTCTCTTAATTTTTTTCTACGTATATAATTTTAATTTAATGTACCTAAATAATATATATTATATATGCAATTTTAATTTTATAACTTTTTACACGCATTCTAGAAGTTTACATTTACAAATGCGGTTTGCCTCATTAACATTTTTTACTGTTATTTCCTATTCGTTTCATGGATAAATGATGACAAATTAGCGAGAGTATAATATTGTAACGAAAAACGTAATATCGTGCGTGTGTGCATGCACGATATTATGCGAAAAATGTTCGGTGAAAAGTGTTCGCTGCATGTAGCAAATTTATTTCGAAAAGCGGTTAAAATTAATCAGAAAAACGTTTAATCTTCTAGTTCTTAGTATTGCGAATATCATATCATGCCTCGCAATATGCGGAGTCAACAACGATCACAGTTTAAATATCAGTCACACATACGGAGGTGGTTTTATATACTATATTTTTTTCATAAAAGACATTCAAAATTACGTATCGTTTTACTTGTCTATTTTTTTTTTTTATCTTTGCTTCAAGATCCGTTTTCGCATATCGAAGAATCTGCTACACACTTCGAGTACATTTTCACACAGAGTTTTCTTCAACTGCAAATTAATGTCAGTATAACTTTTCTGTCAGATTTTATAGAGGAAAAAAAACACGTACATATATTTATATATAAAAGTACATATTTATATAAAACACTTGAAAGATTCGATCCGAGTCCGTTGTATTGCGAATTATGCGTGAGGAAAATAGCTAAATGCGAACTCTCTGGTACAGCTACACGTATTCCGATGTATTGTGCGTAGTGAAACTTTTTTGAGTAAACCGTCTCTTTTTTCCTCTTTTGGAAAATTCGAAACTTCTTTTATATCTTATAAAACTGCGTAAGAACTACGTCGATTGATTAAAAGCCTTTATGCACGCGCGCGCATTCCCTCGTACGCTTCGCGTTCTCTTTTCGTTTCATTAACATGACCGCGAGTTTGCGAGTAAAGTCTAAGTCAACCACAGTTCATTCTCCAATCGCGTGTGGTTACCACATAATTGGACAAGTTCGAAACTCATGGAGGTCTTTCACGTCCTCGAAGTATCTTTCTTCCAGTTAACCGGGGCGGGTAATTTCCGATTCGTGCCATCCAAGTTCAGTCTGCTCTTGGAACATTTTCGACATGTTAGTCGCCAGAAAGCGAGCCTGAAGTCTGCCGAATAGAAGGCGTAGATGAACGGGTTGATGGCCGAATTGATCCATCCTGAACAACAGCAACACACAATTGTTTTTCGTTCCGCTTAATTGAAAACAAAAGCAGCAAGCGATTCGAACGAATCCCATTTGCAAATAAAAAAAAACTTGTCGCCGCGCAATTGCACAACTACTGAAGAAACTGCAAACGAAGTGTTGAGCATCGAGAGAGGATCTCACAAATAATCTCCAAAGTTTAAATTAACTTCGAACTTGTACAGGAAATATACCTAGCCACGTTAAAGCTGGCATGAGAATGTCCGGCGGCTCCATGGGAACAAAGGGTGTCGCCAGGTACAAGGTGAAAAATGGTAGCCAGCATGCGACAAAACCACCGACAACCACCGCGAGAGTGCCCGCAGTTTTCGTTTCCCTCGCGACCCTGTTGATACAGCTCTGCTGATTACCCCGAATTGTGCCCAACTTTTTGCACATGTTCGTCGGTTCGGCTGCCTCCTCCGTTGGTTTGTCACACGTCTCGCCGCTCTCCGCGCAATCCGTACGCTGCTGCGCTTTAATGCTCCTCCTGCGATCAATCTGCAAAAATTTCGCTCTCTGCACGTGTGTCAAAACTCTCGCAAGATCTTTTGTTTCTTCTGATTTTTAGATATTTCCGTTTCTTTTTCTTCGAGAATCGCATTTCAAGTTGATTACGAGCAAACCAAAAGTCTCTCCGATAACGTTCGAGAGAGAATTTACGTCAAATCTCGGACTGTTCTTTCGCGATCTCAGTATCGTCAAACGAGATAAGAGAATTATCATCGCACGTGATGTGTCATATTACATACTTTACGTTCGTTCTGCTCTTGATCTTGTAACTTTGACCTTTACTTATTTTGTATTGCCAACGAATAATAAACATGTGACGCGATCCAACATTTTTCCGTTCTTAGAAAGTAAAAAAAACGGTAGCCGACGACTTCTTTATCGTTGAAATAATTATTTCTTTTTATACTTTTCTTTTTTTTCGTCATTTAATAGTTTTCTACTGTAAAAAGAGATTATCGAGAAAAGGTTTGCCTTTACCGACGTGAGTGTTCCCTTTAAATCTTCCCCGAAAACCTTTCCGCAACTGGTTATAAATCGTTCAGCATCTATACCGTTGTTTTCTTCGCGTTCGTTTGTACCTCAAAGAATTATTTTCTAAACACTATTTTTTCTTTTACTTTTCCAACATAAATCGCAGTGCCGCGGATCCGTTCAATACAGCGCACACGTGTGTGTGCGCGCAAATCGCGTTTTGCATCGCTTAAAGTTGTGTTTTCATCCGCTGTTGAGATTGAAAATTCTTCGAGCGTGACAAAGTTAAATATCGTCCAAATTGGGAGGCAATCAAGAAATTTCATTTCAAAAAAATTCACGATGAATTGTTTAAATGTAATTAACGAATATACAGAAGTAAAAAACGCGTTAGTGTAAACTCCGAACAAAGAGAGCGCACAGACGAGCGTGATATCTATTGTGCGCTAAATGATTGATAACGTATCGGTTGTATAAAGTCGGATAACGCGGATTACAGGAAATCCACGTCTTCCGCCTCGGTATTAAAGTTGCCCCGTGTCATTCCGACGTCTTGTGGGAAAAAGCGCGGTCTCGGTTTCTCGACGGAATCTCCCTCGCGACGACATTACAGGAACAATTTCATTATCTCTATCGATATTGCCGCCGGGAATGATGATCTTGATCGATGTTGCTCATCGAAAAACGACGTTATATAATACGAATCGCAGGGCGCGCTTTGCATCACAAGCGAACTATTAAACCGTTGATTTTTGCGCTGTCTTTCTCGCGATTGGAAATGGAGATTGCTCCTGAATTCAGTTCAAACGTTATCGTGTTCGCATTTAATTGCCGCTACATGCATTCCGCGCTTCAGGGCTTCCTGATTACCCGTTGTGCCAAAAATGTTTTTTTCTTTCGTTTTATCTCTTGTGCGCGCGGTGTCGTTTTAAAAGTTAATTACTGGTACGGAAGGCGAATGTCGTGCTCCGAAATAAACGTCATGGGAAAGCCATTTTGCTCGACCAAGTAACCATTTCGGGTAATTAAAAGAGCTTGATACTTGGACAAATAAAGGGAGAATTCTTGGAATACGCGAAACACACAATTACATGCATTCACATATTTTTTGATGCACCTACTGTAATTCTAGCTCCATATTTCTAGCTCCAATTTGTTTGAAAACTCGCTTTTTACATTATCGCCACGCGCATAGATGAAACGTAATCTGCGAATCGATCGAGTAGAATTTCACCAATGAATCACTGATATCTTGATGTCAGAATTAGTTTGTAGTATTTCTTGCAGATTGCGAAATCAATGCGACACAAGTATGCAAAAAAACTTTTTCTAATCTGATCAAATTCTCCTACTTTCGATCTGATAACGCGCACGGTCTTAATATTAGATTCTATCGAATTGCGAGAACAATCAGAGTAAATACGTGAAAGAAAAAAAACTATTGCGTATAACAGGAAATAAACTACCGCTCTTGTGCGCGCGCGCGTTGATAACGCGCAATCCCTAAGGAGAACTGAATCAAAACGAATTCTCACCGTGAATTTACGACGTGGCCGAACGTTTTCCGCCTCGTTCGTTTCCAGACTTCTGTGCCGGCCCGCTATAACGCACGAAATTCTGCCGTACACATACAACATCACCATCATGGGTAGAAAAAAGCTGCCCATTGCCGAGAATATCACGTACGAGGAGTCCATGTTGTAGGAGCATTTTTTGATATCGCGGTTCGTTGCGCGCGGAAAACAACCCAGTAAAGGCGGGCTCGTTATTGCGCCCGCCGTTATCCATACGGCAACGATCATCAGCCCAGCCAGTCTTTTGCTTCTCCGTCGTCGGCTGTATATCAACGGCTGAGTTACGGCCAGATACCTTGAACAAGAAATACCGATGACGACGAATATTCGCGTGAATTTTTTCCGAGGATTTGAACAACCGCGATTTATTAAAAAAAAAAAAGCGCGCAATTGAAATGATTAATCGGCCGAATATTATCGTCAATTTGATTTCGCGAAGAAAGTTCACGCACATCGAAATATTTGTCTGCAATGCAATCAAGCGAGTATGGCAACTTCATGCTACATGAACAAATTTGCATAGTCTATGATCAATATGGGTTGGTAAAGCTACGTAGTTAGAAGTTCCTTAAGCTGCATATAGAATGTATAAGAAGCAATTTCGTATATGTAATATATTACGATGTAACAGATACTACAAGAGGATGTGAACTGCGGAGAAAGATGTTTGTTCTGCGATGCAATTAAACGGGCAGTTAAAATATCGCGCGTACTTGACGAAACATTACACGTTTGAAATTTATTCTTTTACCGCGTCAGAAGGAAAGAGAGAAGGTAATAAACGAAAAAAAGTGAACGCAAGATTCCATAAAAAAAAGGGCAGCTTCTTTTCAGCGAGTGATATCAAGCTGTTTGATCGTAACGACGAGCCAACAGAATAAAATACTTTATTGATTGATCAAACTTCCTGCGAGCCGGAAGTCGCTCGTTCTCGCGATTTTCTTTTTTTTAATTTTTTTTTTCTCTCTCTCTCTCTTTCTTTTCTCAAACGTTGACGACTGGTAAAGCTGCGACGTTCGTCGGTTAAAATTTATATGGCGGAGCAAAATTTTATCTTTAATGACGGAGAAAAGTCCATTTCCGAAAAGTGGAGCGACGCTGGCGGGAAACTCGCCGGGTAATCCCGTTATCTACGTGACGAGATTTCAAAATGCGTGCGGTCCAGGATTTACCTGTCTATAGATATGGCGCACAGCGAGAGAATACTGGCCGTGCAGAGTAGAATATCAAGAGAGACCCAAGAATCGCATAGCATCTCGCCCAGTTCCCAAGTTCCTCCTGTAAGCTTCATCGAGAAATTGTCTAGTCGATAAAAAGCATTAACGTACATAAATTTACACGTGCGTAAAAAAAAAATCAATTTAAAAAAAAGAAAAGATATATATCTCTTGTGTGCTAATAAGCGTCAGAACTGGAAGAGTCCGACGCTGTGCACACGCGTTTGCGTTCCGTTTGCGGAGGGAGAGAAGGAACTTAAATGCCGGCGGTAATTAAACGCCGCTCTAAATATCGTTACGGCAATGTGCGCCGTGCAATTTGTTCGCCGTAAATAATGAGCGCCGATCGCGGTAATTAAATAAGATCTTATCGTGGATCACAATTCGTGATGTGAAAGCTTACTGCCCGCTGCTGAAGATGAATTAAACATTTCGTATACGCGCTTATTGCGTCTTAACACATGATAAACGCGTTGCGCGTACCTGTAGAAGCACCGCCGGCGGCATCACCGCAAGGCCGACTAGTAAATCCGCCGCCGCTAGGCTAGACACAAAACAATTAGTCACGGACCGTAATCGCCTCGTGGTAATTACAGCCGCGATCACCAGAGTATTGCCAACCTGTAATAATACAGACAAGAAAGAGACTCACACACGATTGTCGCAAGCGCAGTGCTTTGAGACGCTCAAACTAACCGTGAATCTGTTAAATTCAGTGATGATTGTGTGAATATATACATACGTATAGATATTTTTTATAAATATAAAAATACAGTAGACTCTCGCTATAAGCCATCCGCTTTCCCTTTGACACGTATTTTCACGCACACAATAAGTCACTCTCCTACCATATCTGCTTTTAATTGCTGAGAGA
This sequence comes from Pseudomyrmex pallidus, assembly GCA_014825455.1. Classification (NCBI taxonomy): domain Eukaryota; kingdom Metazoa; phylum Arthropoda; class Insecta; order Hymenoptera; family Formicidae; genus Pseudomyrmex; species Pseudomyrmex pallidus. The sequence goes on from QVNV01019630.1 coordinate 7,210, forward strand.
AAAAGATGCGACAAGTTTACGCACGTATGTTTCTGTTATTTTATTAAAATGTTATTATGTTATCAATACAATTAGAAACAAAAAGAAGATCGATATATCGATATGCGATATATATCGAAATGCGATATAATGATGTTTGCATAGAAAAATCTTATTCCTGCTCAAAACGCTGCTTAGTATAGTAGTACTATCGCAACAAAAATGTCCACGCGGAGTCGTGGAGAGCGACGGTTTTAATCCGTTTCCGAGAATTTTCCGCTCTTACAGCGGATCTTATAGCGAGAGTCTACTGTATATATAAAATACACTGTATATTTTAATAATATTAATTATATATATAAGTAAAAATAAATATACAGTATATGTGTGTTTATATAATTGAAATGTCAAAAGAACGAATGTGATATTGCTCACTATGGTAACAATAATAAGCATCGTGAATAATCCTGCTAGAACAAGATCCGTCCAATTGGGTAAGTATTCAGCATCTCCTTCGTCCGTCGATGCCGTGTGATTCCATTGATAAACGTCCTCATCATAATCGGTCGATTGATTCGCCATGACGCCTCACCCTCGATCCATAGATGACGATTTTTGTTTTCCGATGCGCGTGTTTCGCGATATCATCGTGATGTTTACGGGAAGTTCATATCCTAAACAGAAATCACAGATCAAAATGACAAAAAGAAAATGGTGGTAGTATTGGTTTTTTTTGTTTGTCTGGTATTTTGTTTTCTTTGTAAGTCAATTAGTCGCAATTGACGTGGAACAGAGAGAACAAAGTGTGTCTCTGGATTTTTTTTTTTTTGTTTCAATTTTCCCCGCAGAAAAAAAAAGCAGAAAAGCAATGGAACGTTTGTGTGTGGAACATATTGAATTGAACTGTAGTAAATCTTGCGAAGGATACACGCGCGCGTGAATTGAATCGATTAAAATCGCGAAATGTAAACGTCGCGCGCGGAGTATGAATATACATGAAAAGCACAATCGGCGGAAAAGTTTTAAAACTTTTCACAGTCATGGATACACGAATAAGCTCGAACGCGCGCGCTCCAACGAAATATGGAAATGGATCACATCGCGAAAAAAAAAGCAAATTTCCATACGGAAGAGTTTTGCTAAAATTGGATGAGAAAAGTCAAACAAACTAGTGAAATAAAACAAAGAGCACGGGATAGAAAGATGGAACGCTGCTGGAAATGGAAAGAGAAATCGCATTTTCAGAAAACGAAAGAAGAAACATCGAAGATGGCATATCCCTGTTCAACATTTTTTCGCCGTCGTTGTACATGTATTTTGTCGAAAGTAACGCGCGTGTTGCGAAATATATACTTAAAAATGTCGCCATATATTCTCACTTACATTTTTTGTAACGAATTGTCAAAACTTTGAGCGAGATATAAATCAAAACCTTCGAAATTTGCAGCGAATAAATATTAACGTTGTTAAAGAATATTTTGTTACGCACATTTGATGTTTCATTGAAGCTTTTACATCACGAATGTAATTATGGACGAAAAGCGCGTGTGTATATACAATCGCGTACACAAATATTGTCGCATGGAGTGAAGAATTTCAACGCGGGTTTTTACTCGCATGAAGAGACAGGCAAATTATAATCCCATTTCGGTATATACGCGAGAGAAGAGAAGATTATTAATTTAAGCTGGACTGTAATCAAATTGCAATTACAGTGGTCTCCGCGAGAGACCCCACCGTGATCTATTTAAATGCCATATCAACATACAGTCGCAAAGAGAAAGAGGATGTAATCTTCGGAAAACTAGCAACGCGATATATATATATTTGCATGTAAACGCGAAAATTAACCGCGTCGAAATCGACCAACGGCCAATATTTGTCGCGGTTATATTTAAACGTTTAGCTTCGTAATTTTCTCTTTTCATAATGGTAATCGTGGCAGCCGATTGCTTATTGGTCTGATAGCAACCGAGCGTGGAGTGGACTTTCCCTCGGGCTCGTCGAATTTAAAGTGAGTTACAAGCGCTGTTTCCCCACATTCACGACGAGCGCGTTCAAATATAAGGACAATCGGAATTGAGGAGATGCAATTTAAAGAGAACGGAATTCTGAGCACGTACTTGAGTCTACAATAATTAAAAGTAACGACACGTTACGCGTCGGATGGTGAAATATCGTTTAAATGAAGATACGGAATTTTTACTTGCGTTTGTTAAAATTGTACATCGCGTTTCAGATTGTGATTCTGTTTCTCGCGAAAGAGATTCTCTTCTCACTTTTATTTTCTTTTTGAAAAGCGTTTTAAGTTGTCGAGCACCTTTCGAGCGTTCTTGTTAAATCGTGAGAAACAGCATGCGCGCGGTGAAAAAATAAAAAATTAGGTCTCGCCGCGTCGCGGTGTGAAGCGGCTTTTTAAGGCCGTACATACAATAAGCACTTGACTTTGTGTGACAATTGAAGTGTGCAATTCAAATTAGAAAACTGTGCATTTAATTATACTTCGTTATATTATACATATATCGCGCATCCCCAAGTATTCGGCGTTTGACGCTTATATTATATCCGCAGAGCGACGGGAGAGAAATTCTCCCGATCGGCTATAAATAATCGCCAGTAACGCGGGAGCAAGAATGCTTTATAATGTATAAACCCTCCTGGGCTGCAGTGGGCACTGTGAGGCATGAAAGTCGGATAAGACGAATGGACGGATGGGATTGCGCGCGATCGTTATCGATCCGGTAAGATGAAATAGGACGGATTGTTGCGGAAGATATTCCGGGGCCAAAATCCAGTTACACCAGAGCCATAAAATATTTCGCGATGGCTGATAGTGTGGTGGGTCAGAACCGAGATGCGGTATTTTCGCAAAATTCAAAAAAATTTTACATGAAATTAAACAGAGTTTAAGTAAAATCACTTTTTTTTACGATATTTCGTTTCTTCTCGTAATATTTTAATTTTACTTTTTTTTTTTTTTTGAAATAATATTATCGAGAGAGACGAAAATAAATAACGCTTGCATTTCTAATTTGATGTCTAAGTGTTTGTGATATCTTCAGTTCATCAATTAGGCTAATAAAGCGTAAATATATAATTTCGACGGTTCTTATATTAAAGTAGCAGTTTTAACGCTGAACACAACGGCGAACAATGCGAACGGCGTAATCGGTCTGATAAAAGGAAATTGATTCTTTCGTATCACACAGGTGCGTTTTATCTCTTCACTTTTTTTTAGCACAGAAAATATGTATGAATGACCAATACCATTACCATTTTAATCCTATATATTCCGCACACGTGTTTAAAAAAAAAAAAAAAAACTCAACTCAATATTCTCACACATCGCGGTCGGCGCTGTATTAATCGCGAATCCTCTTTCGATGGTTTCGATTAATCACCATGTGTGACTGTCCGAACGAATTGTTCGCCAATTTGCTTTGAGACTTTATCGTGACGGATAACACAAATAAATTGGCAATATATAAAGACGTAAAATATATATATCATAATGCGATATTCACATAAAGTATATTTAAGCGCGAATATGTGAAAAAATTACAAGAGCGTGGGTGTAAAAATCGAACGTCCGCGAATATACGTGACACTCGATGCGGTATAATCTTTTCTCGTCCTCCCTGGGGGGAAAAACGCGAATATGTGTTTCATAAATGGTTAATCAAGATGTGAAAATGTAACAAGTCGATACGCCGTTTTCTCCGTGCGATATGACGTTTCATATGAAAGCAAATTTAACTGCTCTGCTAGAAAAAAGTTTGCCGCAAAACTTTTCTCTCGTTCGGAAGAGCGCGAAAGTGGAGGCGTAAAAATTCTCTCGACAACTTTCCGTTGCAACGATTTTTAGTGCTAATAGAGTTTTCCGAGAATTTCGCTTATTACACTAATAAACAAAAAATCACAAAGGTGCAAAAACACGAATTAAGGGGAGCTTTCATAATCTCTCGCGCTTGTAACGCGCTCGTCATGAAAGTTGTTCTTATTTTTGTAATGCGCGAATATAATGTAACGCCATCTCACAGGTATTTTTGCGGACATTAATCTTATTTATCTCAAACATTCCGAACTGTCGGATAACGTGGATTTTTTGTGTTTGTGAAATTAACATGAGAAAAGAATCTTCTCGTTTCTCTCGCGGAGGATGCACGCGCGTGATTGATCTGCATTTGCTAAAAATTCAAACAGCAGTTGCACAACTGTTGTTTGATGTTTGCGTTTGTTCTTTCAAATATTCTCGCGTAAACGTTTCTAGAAACTTCGCGCAGCCATGTGGAAAAAATTTTTTAACAATTGTACGGATATTTGTTTTATTGCAATTACCGCGCATATTATTTTAAAGTTTGTGTGTGTGTGTGTGTGTTGAATTTAAAATCCGCTGTTATTTAAAAATGGAAAGAGATAAAAATCTGCAATTGGTTATTTCACAACCCGTTCTGATATCTGATCTCCTTTTTTTGAATGTAGATTGTAATCGATTTTGCCATAACCGCCTACTACAGTTGCCGAGCATACGCACGCGTACACAAAACGGCGACGTTCAGACTAAGCACAATCTGTTTGAAACGATACGAAAGTGGATTGCATTTCTTTTTTACGAACTTTGATTTCTCTCGACTGCATAACAATCTTTTTTTTTTTTAAGAGAAAAGAGATTTAGTTCTACATGTGTATCAATATAAATACAATAATAACACCTTTTTAAAATGTTTACGCACATCAATGTAAATACAATAATAATAATTTTTCTTTAGAAAACTTTCAAGTTTTAGTTTTGACGTAGAAGAATGTCCCGGTTTTTTTTTTTTTTTCAATTTTCAGAAAAAAGCTTTCTTATTTCTCACCGTAAATAAGCAAACGGAAACTCCACGAATAATGCACGAATAACACCGTCGTTTATAGTTTGAAACTAAAATTGAAAACGGTGACTTCAATTTTCCGGACTACAGGACGGGAAAATGCACCTCGTGCCGCCGATTGTTTCGTTTCCATTACTACTTTTAATAAATGTAAATATCATTCTCACACGTATCCGATACCTGTGTGAGCTGGCGCTCGCCAAAATATATAATTTCAATCTTTCAAGTTTTCGAAACGTATTGTAATTATATTATATAATAATATCTATAAAGAATCACAATAAAATTTTGAATCTACTACAAAATACTCTAATTATCGCGTTCACCAGAATTACATTTTACAACATGTGTTTGTAAGAAATGAACGTGTCAAATATTAAAAACGATATTGCGCGGGCAATTAATGTGTCATTATATCAATTATTACATCATTTATCAGAGCAGATTAATTGCTCGGTACGTCAAATCGTTAATAAAACTTTTTCGTCACATAATTTCACCGCGCTGCATTGATCCCGCAACGAAAGCCCGTACATATGTATATATATGACGTTGTGCAAAATCTCACGGACAACGTTGTGACAAGTACGACACGGACAGGTCTAACAAGCGACGTATGTTATTAAATCTGAGCTTTATTGCGGTTCGAAGATTGTTCTCTCCAAGTATCGCGCAAAAAACCACGGCTCTTTAATAAGACACATTGATTCTTGAACGATGCGCGAGCCATCGGAGAGAGCCAGATTTTTTTTTAGATTTTCTCGTGATGGTTATCGAGAACAATGCCGGTGGCTGGAATAAAAGCTGCATCGTGTATAATGCAACGGTACTGTGTAATGATTGGAGATGCAGTTACATGGAATTCTCAACTGTAATGAATTTCCTGCAAATGTGTGTGCGGGAGGATTGTGTGAAGATCCCTCCATCGTCGATTCTCTCCATCAGGACTCTTTGTTTTAAGAAAAGTGTGCGCTCGCGCGTAACCCCTGGCATGGCAAACATGCGGTTTATTGTGTTTGCGGACAATGGTCTTTTGCCGCGTCTTTCAAGATTGCCAAGATTCATCGAACCTCGTAAGCGAATTCATTTGGCTGATCCGCAAGCCAATGTGTTACACAGAAATACATAATTTCGCGGGGTTTATGTACATTTTGTATTCTTGCACGACGTTATCTTGGATTTATGTAACATCTCGGGTTATCTGACAGACGATCTTGCGCGCTCCATTCATGATGCGGTTTTCTTATCTTAGAAGCAGGACGCTTTAAATTTTAAAAGAGAGAAAGAGTTTAGGATGGCATAACTCTTCCAAGAATATCACATGCTTCACCACCGCCGCTGTGTGTGTGCGGTCCGTATATACATCTTATATCCGCAATATGTAACGTAAAGTAAGACATTTTCCGCGGGAAAACACAAGGTTCGCAAAATTTATTACGTAATGCATATAACCGCGAAATGGATGCGATATATCATTCTTTACTTCAAAAATCTACTTGCGCAAAGATAAAATATATAAAAAAGAGATTATAATACACTCGATAACATCCTTTCAGACACTTCGAAGCGAAGCGAAGAGTTTGAAGTTTTGCAATATTTTAACGTGAACATACAACATACGATGTTCGTGTTAATCCAAATCTCGCTTCTTAGTTCCTGAAATATATATATATGTATATATATGCAAATTTAATCAGATTTCATAATAGATATATATATATCTCTTAAGATTACTCGGCGGTGCTTTGGATTTTGATGCAGACAGTACGATAAGTTCTCAACGTACATGATCCGAGCATTATTCAACGTTGTTCAGCTTCAAGAAATTTATAGTCACAGCTCGACGTGTGAATTAGATATCTTTGTAGCGTTGTACATGTGCGTCTCTACATGTGTGTGCACGTGTGTATTATTCAAGTATAATACATGCGACATGTGAGTTCGAGAGAGAAAAGATTTACGAGAGCAATCCGGACTGTAATGGATGTTGATCTACACCAACATTACTAACGACAAATACGAAACGTTTTCTGAAATCAAAATGGAGACAATGACACAATCGGGAAAAATAACCACATGGTTAGATGCGTCTTGTCGAGCTCTAGGAGTAACAACTATTTATATTTTTTCAAAATATAAATAGTTCACCCCAGAAGGCATTGATTTTTGCGTTTAAATGGGATGTCTCTTCAGCACAGGGATCTAAGGGCAAAAGGAACGGTTTTTCCTAGCGGTAAATAGCGCCACCTAACTACCCTTACATTCCCGCGTTTACTCTGCTAATGAATATCACTTCATTAATTAAAAATTCGCGGAAAAGACGCGGGAGTTTAAGGGCAAAAAAAGTGATTTCCCCGTTATCTATTTCGCGAATGTTTGATCGCCATGTATTATGTAGGTACGTGTACTAGCTATTAAAAACTCGCGGAATAAGCGCGAAACTTTAAGAGCAAGAGCGTGGCGATTTTTCCCCCACGCTTGCTCCGCGAATTTTCGATAGCTGGTGTAAGTACATACATAGCATATTGTATATTGGAACATATTATATGTAACGAAAGTAATGTAGATATCTGATAATGTCACAAAGGCACGTGACATTGTTGGAAAAGTTCAAGTACTCGCGAAAACGTTCTAATCAGTTTCGGAAACTCTTCCCGAACTCGACCATTTATAAACTTTACACACGATGCCTCCGGTAGCCTCGATATCGCAGAACGAAACTCGTTGAAAGCACGTACCCACTGATACCGCCGCACTTTGTTTCGCTGCAAATCGGGTCATAGATAAGGTAGCTTTGACCGCAAACATACGTTTGCATTCGGATACAATACATTTCACGGAAATTTTATTTATTACACCGTGTTAATTTTATCAAAACGACGTGTGTGTATCAATTTTTGCGATTCGCGAACAAAAGTGTCAATTATCTTCCGTTTTTAAAATGCGAAATGTGTGTTGAAAACAGAATGTTCGAATGAGTAAAAAGCAGCGCGTTGTGAAATACAATAGTTGGATTTTGCAGCAATGCTGCAGAAAAATACATGGAAAAAAGATTTTTTTGAAACAAATCGCATAACCCGCAGAGTCTCAAGATAATCATGGATCAAATAAACTCCTTTAATCTGTTCCTTTTATAAGAGCTATAAGAGAATTACTTAGTCCGCGGCAGAGTTCGCAATCATGACTGCACAGCCGCCACCAAGTAATTTTTCCATAAACCACGAGAGCGGCACGAGAAGCGAGGAAAATTAATCCGAAAATGAATATTCCTCGTTAAGTGAATTTACTTCCTAGAAACGTAACGCGGCCAGCAAACCGGATATTAGTCGGACCGGTTATTAGTCTGTGACCGAGGAATCCATATCGTTCGGTATGTAAACTACGTACATAAATTAAACTAGCTTTAATGCAGTTAATAAATTAACGAAAATTTCACGGGCAGCTTAACAAATACGCGCATTATTTCGATTCGCACGCGCGTGAAATTTTATTTTCATACAACGAAATATCAAACGCGCGTTTTCGATAATCTATTGTAGAATTTCACTGGACCGCGTGGACGACGACCCTCCTTCCCAAATAAATTTTGTAACAGAATGCGTAGCTTTTAAAATCGTATTGAAATTGCAAAATATATGATTGAAAAACGAGAAAAACTTAAGTGCGAGACGCAATAATACAGCGATAACACGATAAGCGTAAACCGGCAATATAATCTAATTAATGATGGAACTAAATTACCTGCAGTAGTGATTAGCAGTCGTGATTGCTACACTAACTACGATCAGTCTTTGCCTATTGTTCGTCATATACTGTTCTATATCTGGCATCACTCAACCGCTGTGCCATTATCTTCGTAACCACGATCAAAGTAATTGGTCACATTGCGAGACGAGAAAGACGCGACATTGTATGCACATCCTGTCAGATATAGATAAACTGACCGAACACTCTTATCACGTTTATCCAGACTGTTATACGTTTCACGCACACGTATGTAGACACAATAAACATTTATATTTAAAAAAATTTTACATCTCTTTGCTTTTTTTTAATTGCTATAATTAATTCAAGTGGGAAAGAAATTGATATTGCAGTTATACGTGATTTTCATTGCGTATCGCTGAAACTTTTTAATGTGAAATCACCATTTTAATTGTCTCTCGCGAAAAAGTTTGTGAAAAAAGAAAAGTTACGGGCACAAATAAAACGTGCGGAATTGTTAAATAACGCGAATTATGTGCGCGCACATAAAACATGAATAATTAATTACACCAATTATTTTGCTGGCAATATATGTACATTTTCAAAATTAACGTTCAAAATTATTCGCACAAGCTATATATATTTAATCTGAAATGTTTGGGCTGAAGAGATTTCCGCAACTCTCTTTCATTCGGAGAAAAGGAGAAGGAAGAGATATCGATATTTTAAAATTCCATGCAAACCAAATTCCCCTTGGTACCTCAGCGCGAATCGAAATGTATTCCAATCTGTGTACAGGTTTTCTATATACGTATCGACATTTTATTCAATTTCTAAGAATAGCTTTCTCGTTAAAATTAGTTAAACCGACATGGTCTCTCGATAGTATATTATATTTATTATATTACATATATTGAAATATTATGCACATGTAATAATACACGAAATTTGCATAATATTGTAACTATACATAATATATATTATATTAAATATAATAATATGTGTGTGTGTGTGTACATGTGTTTAAATAATTAAATTAAATTTAATAATATTAAATATAATAATACGTACATATATATACAAATCTAAAAACGTCTGTTAAGTACATGATTGTGCGTTGTTCCGTTTTTATGTGGCGCAATAAACAAGCCCGGGTATATTTTTACGGACAGTGAGATTAGAGAAGTAGCCGTGATGTATGCAATGGAAGCAGGTGCATTGTCTCTCTCTTGAATATCGGAGTGGCCTGCACGGTTAAGCAACATCCTCTCCTGCAGGTTATGAATATATAATCTGCTTAAGCGCCCGTTTAAGGTGGCAGCTTAATCTCCCGCATTTCCCGTTAGAATTACGACTGTCCTGCGCCTCTATTGTGCGTCTAATCATGCGAAGAAATAACACGAGCGGCTTAATTTCGCGCGGAATGAAGGGAGTGATTTTTGACGAGCGCGCGAAATGCGTTGTTTTTCTTCTTGCACGTCTCATGCAAACAGTTTTTGCAGCGGCTCTTTACTCCGTAAAACGGATTAAGATGCTAACTACGTGTGTAAGACGGGATTTTCTTTTTCCCCCTCTCTCTCTCTTGGATTAAAAAATTGTACCACGAATGTACAAGAATCTGACGTTGTCCTATTTTGTTTTCACGCGGATTACACAGCTCGAGGAGACATTATCTTTACAAGTAGCATCGCCTCGCAAAAAAAATATGTCAAGCTACAAAAAATAAATATCTTTGAGAGAGAGAGACTGACACAGAGCTAAAGAGTATAACATTTAGCCGCGTTATACAGCGAGATTCGGTTTGGCCACTTATTTTTTATGTCTCCTCTATAACGGGTTATCTCCGAGAATTTCGAACGAAGAAAGAGAACGCGCGAAATGGGCCGTGCAGCGGGGAATGCTTAGTTTACGAGCCATGAGAATAATTTCACGGCCGAGATATAATCTCCCGAGCGCATAAGTGTCGAGTGGCTGGCACACCCGAGCTTTACAGTCGTTAAGGGTGGCGTTCATCACCGGGGGTATAATTGGATGCGCGCTGGATGCGAGGCGTATTTACATATGCCGCCGGAGGGATAAATGTTCGCAGACAACGGCGGAGAGAGAGAGAGAGGCAAATGCTCGAAATAGATATGAAATATCAAGGAAATGCCATGGAAATACAGTTCGCTACACAGCCGAGGTCGCACCGCCCTAAATCGTCCGGCGTTTCCGCACGTTATGTGCCTATATATGTATGTACGACGGCGCGTATGTAGTCGGCGCGCAAGTGTTACCTATCCAACTATATAGATGGTGGCATTCATGTTCACAGACTCGTACACCATTTTTCTGGAAAAGAACAAGAGACTTTCATTTGTTCGTCTATTCATCAGATACCGGTCGCGCGTTCGGATTGAATGGAAATGTTAGAACAATTACGGTGATTTTTCTTCAGTATTTTCCCTTGACGAGAAAATTACACAAGAACGTGTATATACATCCGAAAGAAAAGTACGCCAATGATAATTACTCGCTCCGATACGCGAGTACGTAATTTGTTCGTCAAAGAGAAGCGCGAAATGCACATACACGGGATGACACGTTGTTGCAACTAAGGTCAGACAAATCGATGCAAACCTATCGAAAATGGGCCAGTGGGTGAAGCGATAGTGTACATATATATATATCACGTTTGTTTCTGCATACATACATTTATTATGAGGCCGTCGGGAAGAGAAAGTGAGAAAGAATTTTCCGCAACGCGATTAAATATCGGACAATCGATATTTTTCTCCCGCGCAGGCTTTCTCGCGACTTCAAGCGTCAAAGATGCGTGTAAAACAAAATGTTACGTTGCGTTACAACGTATGAAGAACATAAATATCCATGTTATAGCGCAACGTTATATACTTTTAAACAAATTTCGTGCGATGTCAGATATTAAATATATAAATTGCGCGATGTAAGTGTATAAAAGCCTGGTGCCGTTATCCCTTAACTAACGTGTGCACGCGCGAGAAAATATTAATGTGAGGTCAAATTTCGATGGCATTTCGAAACTCTGGTAAACTGTTTCATCACAATTGTCGCGATAACGTTGCAACGCGCGGTCAGAGAGGAATGTACTTAAAAAATTTTACATTTTTCTTCAGAAGTAAAATGCATTTAACTCTCGTAATATTTTTCATCGATCGAAAGTAAGAATTGCACTTCAACTTAATGAAGAATGGGGGATATTCTCAAATACGCCGTTATACGTTCTGTCATTCACACAAACTGCGGCTGCGGAATTACCTCTTTCCGTAAGTATCCACCGTTTTTCTCTCCGGTCAGATTTTTATCTGATTTTGAACGAATGTTTGAGATGCGCGAGTAAGTACCATCCAGAAGTAAAATATAAAGAAAAAAAGTGACTTTTTTGTGTGTAAAAAGTTTCTCCGTATATAAAAGTATAAAGCTCAATTCACTCCGGTTGATTAACAATCTGTTGGTGGTGGTAGTAATATGAGAAAACTTTTTCCCCGGGAAGTTGCAGCATTTTCAATCAAATAAAACTCGCTACGTGAAAAACATAACCATCCATTTTTTAAATAATTTGATAATATATATACAATATGTATGTATATACACGTGTGTGTGTGTGTGTGTGTGTGTGTACCAAAACTTTTAATTATATATAATGATAGTGTAAGGAATTTTCTAGAATATTCTGCACAGCAACGGCTGTACACGTGTGCTTGCGGGGCTCACGCACCCTTCGCTTGAACGAACTGCCGGTAAACATCGTTCGTTGACCGTCGGGCTTGCCGAACTTTACCGATTTGCGGAAAGCAGGTGCCGACAAACAGCGAGCCGCCAAAAGAGTAGTCTCTTTGTCAATTGCAACAGCGATAAAAAGACTTTGTAGAACAACAACCGTGAATAAAGCTCCTTAATTGTTGTGTTAAAATCTATGCGGTTTTACAACCCTGGCTTGCAGTGCTCCCCAACAACAAGCGAATCCTTACAGCGTGTATATACGTTGAGCCTTCAGAGATCTCGATGGGCAATGTTAACTCTGCCAATTTCTAAATATATTATTAGCAATTTCTCGTGTCTTAAAAACGGGTGTAAAAAAAATCAAATTGTAAAAAAAAATCTAGTTTTGTGTACGTGTACGCGATCGCGATAAATGATAAGCCCGGGACTACTGTGCGATGAATGGAGAAGCCGCAAGCTGACAAGCGCATGAAATGTCAGTTCTGAACTATGCACTTCTGACACCACACACATCGCCGTCGAGTATTAACTAGATGCGTGTGTGCTCGCAATACGTGCTCAGTGCAAACGGGGATCCCACGTCTAAACCGATAGCGCGCGCCAACACAGCGAGCGGGGGCGAAATGGCGGTGTGTGCGGAGTATATTGAAGTCTGATTACCGCATGATTGACGCATGGCAGACTGCAAATGAATAGTAGTTAACTGCCAACCAGGTGAACGTTCGGCTATACACACATAGACACGCACAAGAGAGAGAGAGAGAGAGAGTGGGAGGGACCGGGGGAGGCAAGGGCCAGGAATCTTCGCCCGCATAGTCATGCACGAAAGGAAATCACAGACAATTCCGGATCTGTCTCTGTACATACATGAACGATGATGGTCATCGCAAATCCGCGCCTATGGCCTCCCGTGCACGGCGAGATTCCTTGAATAATTCGGAGCATTTGCTTTGCATTCGTGGTGCGAATATCGGACTGCTGCTTGTACATAGAACGATATGCCTCGATATCTGATATCGCGCAAAACGGCCCTTTGCCGTCGCGTTAAACACATACCGCGCAAATTTCCGCGATACGTATCGCGTCCCGCCGTATATATCATAATTTCCCATAAACTGTTGTTGTTTGCTTCCGTTAAAATACCGCTTTTCTTCATAGTCTGTTGTTTCAACACGCTAACATTTTTTTCCATTAAATAGATCCTCTAGTTTATAGGTGCGTACGTACGCGGGTCCTAACTATATTTTATTGTTTATCTATTTTGCGCCGGTCGGTTATATTTAACGCGGTATTTCTCCGATGCAAGACCGGACGGAGTGATTCAACCCCTAATCCATATCGTCAAGTACGTAACACACACACACACACATGCACACACAGACGTGAAACGGGACGTAAACAGGATGACATACGTTCATCCACTCTCTCCCTCTCTCTCCCTCTTGTTGAAGCTCTATATTTACTGGTCGACTGACTAAACGGAATTTCATACGGAGAAAACGAAAGGGCAAAGATCGATTTTACGAATGCGCAAAAACGCGTCCGTCGTTTTTTAAAAAAGAAAAAAAGAAACGTAGAGCCACTTAAAAAAAATAAGACGTTATTGAAACGTCACAAACTGCAATAATGATATTTGCACATCACGAATTGCATTTATTATTATCGTCGCAATTGCATTTTTGATTTCCTTTCAATGTAAATATTTTGTTAAGTGAGTTAAATTACCCGGAGAAGATTAACCTTCTACGGAAGAAGATAAAAATATATCTTTTCCAAAGACAGTCGCTTTTTTTTTTTTTTTAATCTTTTATTCTAAACAAGTTACTATTTGTACGTATAGAGTGTGCGGAGAGAGTGCGCTCCCTATGTCTTTCCGCGTATTCAACTTGACTCTCATTTAATATTCTCTGCGTGGTACCTACGCGCTTCGTGTTTGCACAATTTCCGACGAGAAGATAAATCTTCGCTTCTGCCTTTAAACAGGCAAACTTTTTGAGTTTGAAGTTAAGTCACTTCGCGCGCTCTCTCTCTCTATTTCTCTTTCGCACGATACTACTCATCATCTCTCGTGTAGTCGCTTAAAACAGCTCCCTTGATTATAATCCCTGATAATTATCGTCTCAGCTACACTACACGACAGCTCCTGTTTTGCAAATATTAATGTTGCTGGGGAAAAAAAAGCGAGTACACGCACGGAAGAGACGAGTTTATAACGTCGTTTAACATTTGCGTTTCAACATATAGTTGACTCGACCATAGGTGTGATACAGCGCGATGAGACGAAAAATAAATGCACATTCTCCATAATTCTACATCCTTCAACTTTTTGTGACGCAAACGTTTTGGTGAATGCGAAATGATGCGACGAGATAAGCAATATAACTGAATACTCCGTTATCGCAATTAGAGTATGAAGAAGATTATGAAATTAATTATATTGATACACAAAATAAAGTGTTTAAATCACAGTCGTACACTTCTGACACTGGTGTTTTGTGAGAAATAATCTCATAAAAATTATTTCGCAGAATATAACTGCAGTGCGATAGACTAATGAATTCCGTTCTTTTTTTCACGACAAAAGTGTACCACTTTAAAAGACCTTGGTCCTCTATTCTTTCGTACGCTTGTTTGTAGTCAGCATTTTTTTCGAGACCTCAAAGAGAGATGCCTAGTTTGAAAGAACACTACACAATGTATACGCAAACCGGCCGATTTAAAGCGGCATTTTCAAGCGGCTATTTCACATTACGGCGAAATCTCTCCTGTAAGGCCAAAAAACGAAACAACAAAAAGTGGTATTTTTTTTGCGACATTAACGAAAAGGTCGTGTTCATAATAAAGCGCCGGCGCTTCATTCAAGCGACTTCGTGTCGCGCGAAAAGTGCGAGAGGGAGGGTGGTGATATGCAAGACTGAAATTCCTTTCTTGCAACAATGAGAAGCATCTTCGAAATCGCTTATTCTCACATTACGCTCCGTGTTGTTCATAGACGGCATTTTTTCAAGCATACCTCAAAGAGATTTTTCAGGAAATGTTGAAGAATCTATCGAGCGGAATGTGAGGAAATAAAAAATGGGGGCGAAGGTAGAAGATATGGCGAGAGAGAAAGCGTTTTAAAGATCGATAGAAATATGGAAAATTACACGGCATTTGCGAACGTCGCAGAACGTCGTGAAACGGCTTTGAAAAAAAAAAGAAGTCGATCGCGATTGAAACGTTTTGCATATTGTGAATTAGTTTCTCATCATCTTCGTGTGTGTCGCGTGCGTGTTCCGCGGACAAAGTGAGTTTGAATTTCACTTAGCTTCTGTGTTCACGTTCGGAGAAAAGGATTAAATTACTTCGCACTCTCCTCCCGGCTGTGCTCCCGGATAATTTTCAACATTCCCGAGTTACATGTTCCCGTCTGGTGTATATGTATATATCGTTTCCCTTATCCGTCGCAGTCGTCTGGAAATGTCACGTCGAGTTGCGATAAAAGAACATTCCGCGCACGTTTGAAACTACCGAAGCTCTTATATCGCGCGCGTTCACAGGACGGGGAAGATTTGCGAATTTCATTTCAAAAGACTTCGAACAAAAGCACGACGGTTTGCACACCACATTTGTAGGATCCTAAAGAGCTTTTCGTCCGTGACGCTCTCTTCGTATGAAATTAGCATTGTGTCTAATTAGCATCGTGTCTAATGGCCGACTTTCAGCAGCAATTCACGGAGATTCTCGGTCGCCCGCATCCGTAGAAACTGCGGAGTTTTATCTTTGTCGCGAACAACAGTTCGTTGTGCGCAAAATATTTCGCGTGAGTCTCTCATTTCCTTGCGTACGTGTAAGATATCTTATTTCTAATTCTCATCAATTTTTCTACTTTTTTTTTTTTTTGTTTCCTCATTTTGTACAGTTTAATAACGTTTTTGTGCAAGCAATTTTAGTGTAATAAAAGTTGTTTTGCGCGGAAAATTACAGAAATTTGAAAATGAGAAACGTGATACGATCTGTGTTTTATGTGTCGAGAAATTGAATGAAAATCGAAGTAAAAACGCACAAAAAGGAGAGTAATATACACATATATAAATATATTCGATACAATAGGAAAATACGCTACGTGCTAACGTGCGCAATCCAATTCGCACTTCGTGTTTAATATCGAACGATGCTATTCACGTTTGCCATTTTGTTTACCAGTTGCCAGTATATAATCTCAGCGCGAGAGTCGAATGCACATCAGTCTGTCCCCGCTATATACTACGTGGGATCACCAGCTTACGCGATAAAGCTTTACATATATGTATGTAAGCTTGGAGAGATAAAAGCAACCATAATTTCTGTGCATGCGTCTGTGTACTTCGCGATTTTGCGCGAAAATCATAAAGAAAAATACAAAAAAAAAACATTGCCTGTACATCTTCGCGTGAAAGTTAGTTTAAACATATCGGGATGATGACACCGCGCGGAGAATTATCCGCGTGTAAAATAAAATGGTTTTTTTTATTTTTTTCTCCCTTTACTCCCTTTTATCCCTTTTCTCCCTCGATCCTATATTTATCAAATCAATGCGTTGCAACTCGTCATCAATCATAACGAGCGCGTCTAATCGGGATACAATTTACATAATGGAAACAAAACACACACGTCGACATGTTGCGAAATGTATCGCATTATCATACGGTTAAGGTACTAACGTCGTCATTATGACCACAAATCGGTGTACAACAACTTTCTAGCGTAACGCTAATGTGTGTGTGTATATGCTAATATGTGTCGCAATCAAGATGATGACGCGTAGTACGTTACTCGCGTAAATTATGTAAATTTTATCGCGGTAACAAACGCGGTATCGAGAGCTACGGCGCGCGGTCGGTAGAGGTATGTATATATAGTTTCGGGATTTCGATATTGGAGCGAGCGCCGTGTGTTACAAGTTTGCGTGTCGGACCGGACGTATACGGACGGACGTATGTTACACATGAAAGATGCTTATACGAGGAGAACATACACGTAATGGGTAATAATAATAGCTATATCTTCTGCCTTCACGTTGTAACATTCGCCGGGAATTAGCATATAGAGTAAAATGGCGAAATTGCGTTTCTTCGCAACAACTGATTTTATCGCGGGTGAGATAATACGCGAAGAGACTACCGTGAATGAAATATTGCAAATGCGAAATAAATGGGATGTGTCAAAAGTGTGCACCGGAAAGTATTATTGCGTGCATTTTTGCTTCGCGGCAAATGCCGAAACGCCTTCATCAACTCGTGCGCGCGCGGATGTTCTCATTTTGAAGCGACGTAATATTAATCGTTCGTTTTTGTTCATATTGTTGCCGAAAAATTGTGCGGCACTTAAAGCTCCCGTGCGCGCTTCAATGAGCAATTTGACCCGCGCACAATGCCGGGTTTTAAACAATAAGAAAGACAGAATGCGGGGAACAGATTGTCGCGCGCACGTTGACAATAATTTTAATTAAAAGCTTGTAATTTTTTTGTTGTAAGCATTTTAAACAACTCAGTATAATATGGCAACGAAAGAGCCAATAGGTACATACAAATTGAACCTTCTCTATCGCTTACTCTCTCTTCGTCTCTCACTCTTGTTCAATAATTACTATCTACTCGTCTGAGTACTTAGCATGTATACGAGTACGCGGGTACAAGATGTTTAATGCATACGACACATTCCACTTCAACAATACAAGGTATATGCCACGTGTACGCGACGGAAACGGGTTTGCGGCGAATTGGATGCGACAAAAGAGACAAGGCAAAATGGTTGTGGCAAAACAGAAAGGGCCTGCATTGACTCAGATGTGGTTTCTGGGGTGTAACGCGTATCCCGAGAAAGTATCTGCAAGTTTAGTGTCATAGGTCAGAGCTTATCAATTCAAATTGATTTTTTGTTTTCCCATTTCCCGACGCTTTATCGTACGCGCGTCGAATATCGTTTCGTCGGAATACAGATATCAAATCTTAAGAAAATTATTGTGCGTGTGTGTGTGTGTGATCAATAACACGTAAACCAAACATAAAATGTTTTAAGAAATACACCGCAAGATTTACTCACGTTCCTCCGTGAGATAAACCGTGCGTGTAATTAGCGCGAAAAAAAAACGTGTAATGTGTGTAACTGTTTTTTTAAATATATAAAATATATATTTTGTAATAGTGTATGTATTGTTTAATTGTTTTTAGACACTCTCTCTCCCTCTCTCTCTCTTTTTGTCCCTTTGCTATTTGCATTTCACTTCTCGATTCGCATATATCGACTTGTCAATATTGAAATTTCATATCAAATGAAAATTGGACCGCACACAATGCCGCACGATTGGTAATCAATTAAAACTGTCAAGGAAAAACGCGTTAATTACTACGTGTGCAATCATTCTTTTATCATCAAATGTTTCTCCGTTATTTGTTGATAATCATTTAACCGTTGAACATCAAGCCGCCGTACTTAGACGTCGATAGTGCTGAAAGACACAATATCGAGGTTTTTTTTTAATTCAATAACGCCACAATTGTTTATATTCTTGATACGCGCTAGAATTAATAGCTGCAACGAACGGGCTAATTATCTAGCCAATAAATTAAGTTTTCTGATGTTACAGTTTTAATTTTGATTTTAAAAGATTCTTGACGCAAGAGAGAAAAAGGGAGACTGAGAGAAAGAGAAAAAAATACTCGCAAAAAAATACTGCTTTTACTTTGAGCGAAGTTTTAGATAAATTTTCTTCTTTTTATATGTATATTGTCAGATACTCGCAAAAAACATATTTAATATCTTGCTTGCGCCGCCGCCGGCTTCTTATTATAAAATTACTTCTTCATAAGCATTAACTAGAAGAAGAACTCTCAAAGATAGAGTAGAAATTTGTATGGAAATCTAATATCAAGTAATATTCCCGTGTTATCCTTTGTGTATAAAGCGGTTCACGTAGTTAACGCTATAATTAATACTAACCGCATTACTGTGTTCATGTTAAAATTTTTGCGCGCATTTTATGTTTTATATATTACGCCAGAATTTTTAATCCAGGATTTTTCAGATTTCAACGAAATCAACGTGCAGTACACATCAAAATTCAATGTGCGGAACTATCGTCGCAGAAGCACCCGCGTCCGCGCACATTCTTTTCGCCGCTAAATGAATATTCACGTTCACACATTTGTGTCGAAATGTATATAAATATATAATACATAAAAAGTACGCACGACTCTGCGAGATATATATTTCGATGTAATAATATCTGTGAAATTTTTTACATTTGACGTAACACGTCATCGCCCGTTCCACCGGATGGAAAAATTGGGAGACGCTTCTTATTTATTCTAAACACTTCCTCCTCTTTTTTTTGTTCGAGCATTCGTTTTTGTCGGACGTGGCGAACAACGGCGCACGTGTGACATCAGGACGTTTCGGTGAATTATGATATACCGGACGTGTCAAACGCAACGTTTGGTCGCCGCGCGTCCGCGTGGCGCGGATCAGAGGCGCGTGTAAAAACTGTACACCGCGAGAGAAACTTTAAAATAAATTCCCCGCGGGCTTTCACGACCCGACAGAACAGAAATCTCCGACTACGCACTATCATCGATGTTATTTTCATGGAAAATAGATGGAAAAAAAAAGGGATGATTTACATCACACAGCGTATCGCGCGACTCGTATAATGAGAAATTGATCCCTTTTTGTAACATACATGTATATACTTACATGTTCCTCGCAAATTCACTATTAATCTTAGTTTCGACAGTTAATATTGATATTTTTGTTTTTCATGAGATTTCTAAAAAAAACACTCTCGAAAGGTGAATTTTGCTTGAATTTCCGCATCACCAATTTCTTTTCGCTCACTCGAAGAGCGAGTTCTTGATATTTTCAATGCACACTGGCTGTTACTCTCTTCTCTCTTTTATTCTCGGATGAGTTTTCGATTTGGATTCAAAAGTCTCTAACGATGTAAACAGCTCGTGAAACCAGCGTCACTCGAATAAGAGCATCGTTATGCGCGTGCAAATCCGAAATTTATTGTCAGTTTGATTCAAGAAAAATATTGCACGAAGTATTGCTTACACTTTTCCCGCTTTTTTTTCACCGATAAGAATCTTTTTGCATTTTGCACATCTATTTATTTTTCTCCAAAATAATTGAATCGCGTCATTAATTTATCCTCGCAATATTCTCAGTTTTAAGACGTGATTAATGAAGGTTTCGTAACATTCTGACACGCATTATACACCAATTTTCGTGATTAAGCATACGAGCTCCATTCCGCGCGCTTCAAGGAAGAAATTAAAATTAACTTCGTAACGCGCAATCCTGTTATGAAATACTAAACATAAATACACAAGCCGCGGTGTTGTGCAGTATACACATTTGTTTGAAAAATCCCTTCTTGGAAATATTTTGTTTGAAAAATCCTTTCTTGGGAATATTTTGGATTTTATAAGCCGTACCGCGAACATATGTGTATTAAAAACAATTCGTATTTTTTAAATTAATTAACAACATATGTTTTGCATTTTTCTCTTCTGTTTTATCACGCGTATATTTTTTTATCCGACTTTGCCACAATCCATTTTTTATTCTCATGTTCGAACACAATGTAGAAACTTTCGCATCTTGTTTTGAATCTCTAAGCACTTTTTCGAGCCTTAGGCGGCCAGTTCAAGGCTGTGCCTAATGGACGAAACAGTTTCGCCCATTGTTTCGCCCGAGGTGAGAAAGAAGCACTTGCGTGTAGCGCGTCTTTTGACGCAGCATTCGATGAATTTTGACAATTTTGATTACTCTCGCTTCACGACGGCTGTTTGGAATGATGCCGGTGAACGCAGTTCAAAATAAGAAACACGTGTGTACTTCGCAAACTGAGAGTTACTTCTTGTATCTTGTGAATACAGTTTATCTTATCTTCAACTTAAATATCTGTGTATCTTTAGATTCTGTGTCGCTAAGCTACGTTGTGCTTAACACGAGGTATCTTATCATTACTGGATGATGGAGCGCTCCTCGCTTTCTTCGTCGTTGTAATAAACGGATATGGTGTGCAAGAACATGCAACATGATTTAATACTGTCTTACAACGTGCATCATCAGTGTGATAAATTTAACATTTTCGCGAGAAGAGAAAATCTACGTAAAACTCAATCTGCTAAAACCGCGATATTTTAACAAGTCAATTTATTTGATTTAATTACCTCCCTCAAATACCTCGGGGTAATAAATCTGCCGATTGAACGAAAATTATATGTTGTCACGCGCGTTTTTATTTTAGAAAACGCGAGTTGTTCGACACCTCTTGCGTGTTTCTTTTTTGTTAATGTATATTTTGCAGTAGAAATTCTTTATATTGTAATTTTTACCATTTAATTCCTCCTCTCCTCTGAGAAATCAATACTGTTATTGCGATATATACGTAGAATTCTAAAATACTGGCGCACAAAGATCAATGATCAAACGCCCGAAGCCTTTGTCACAAAATGTCTGGATACCATAATGAAATTCACCAAACAGCTTTCCTGCGTCGTTGGTTTTGCTCGTGATTTACAGAGAGAGAGAGTATCGCGAAATCAAAGCGAAAATGCAATAAAACTCGAAAAACGTCATGAGATCTTTCCTGAATTGGCGAATTCACGATTGAAACTTTCGAAAGATACATAAACTCGTTTTACATAATAAATAATACCGATAATGAAATGTCGTTTCTCTTTTACGACAGTCAAATATTTTATTTAATACGTTTTAGTACAAATTAGAACTGAAGTGTCATTATATTATAAATGTGTAATTAATATTTCGCTTGTATCTGTTTTCTCTCGATGTGTCGCAATATTTAATTAAAAAAGATAAATGTATTATATTGAGCGAAAACATACATTAATTAAAATCTCATTTGTTTTGTCGATGATAATGACACGGTCTCGCCGCGAAATGATCTTTAACAAGACTGTCGAATATCTCGTGTTTCATCTCGCAGCGGCGAAGAAACAAGATACAGATAACTATCGATGCGCATCCTGTATACATGTATATATATATATATATTTCACCGTGCAAATCTTACGTACTCCATTATGTCATAATATGAAGAACATGGAGAGAAGATAATCCCGCATTCAACTCGTGCAACAAGACGATTATTTTTACATGGATGCATACAGTTTGTGCGCTTTATTTTCATCTTTTTTCCAAGTGAAAAAGTTTATACATACTAGTACCGCATTAAAAACCGGTGTTATAAATTGTTTCCTTTTTTTTTTTTTTTTTTTATCGAGTATATTTATATATAACACGGTGGCAAAGAACTCTCTACGTCGTGACAGCTATGATTTATGACTAAAGTTATTTACTGTTATTTCTTGTGTGATATATAGATCCTTTATTGGAATTCTTTTTTGTCGTGTGTTTCGTAAACTTTTATTGATCATAAAGAGTGCGATAATGGTTACTGCCTGCTCTTGCCGACATTATTTTCTGGTGCCATATCCGCACCTTTTAACATGAATGAGAAAACAACGGGACAAAAAAAAAAAAAACATTTATTATTACCAATTGCAAAAAGTGACATTATTTTTCTAACACTGGAGAACTATCAAACCCAAGTCAAGATGACGGATTCCAAATTTCTTAGTTTAAATTGTGCGGAAAGTATTATATATATATAAGATTCACTCGTCCAAATGCATGTTGAGAAAATTCTTTGTCAAATTTTTGTGCAAGCTTAATTATTTAAACATATTAAAGAGATCGATATATCGATATGCGATATATATCGAAATGCGATATATATATCGAAATGCGATATTTTATGATGTTTGCATAGAAAAATCTTATTCCTGCTCAAAACGCTACTTAAGTATTGTAGTACTACGTGCTATTGCAACAAAAATATTTTGTATCGACGCGATCTACGTTAAATTTTTAATATTTCATAAAAAAATTATTTATATTTTGTTAAAGATTTAACAAATAGCGTTTAACTTGGAAAATGAAAAGTTACGCAATGACTTGCGATTAAAACTAATAACAAATAAAACGTTTTATTTTCCCCAAATACTCGTCAAATTCGCGACTGTGATAAAACCAGATGTAGGTACATTTAAGTCTGATTGTTCTAAGTTAACAGTACCCTGGACGATTACTGCTTGACTGTAACACATACACACCTGTGTATACATCCGCCTTGCTTGATTAAGTCGAATTAAATTCTTGCCGGCGAAGTAAATTCAAGCGCGAAAACGCAAATTTATTCACTACGCAGGAATAACGTTTTCGCTGCAAGTACAAGTTCAACTTGCGCGATGCATTTTCAAAGAGCGCGGAATATCATTCACGGTTTTGCAATGCATGCAGTTAACGCGCACGCGCGTTCATAAAATAATGCAACTCTATAATTTGTAAATTGGATATTACACTCTCTAATCACTTTCTAATTAAAAGGCATTACAGAACCAGTAATTTTCTGAAATGTTTATGGGTTTACAGTGGTGATTAAGCGAATTTAATTAGCAACGTATATGCAGCGCGCAATGCGTTTGCTAAAATATGACAAGTTATATGCCATTCACGTTATGCGTTATTACTGTTACGTTTGTCAATACAATAGCCCAATTAACTTCTCGAAAATGCGTATTATCGAGTTAAATACGTAATTACACACGGCGCGAAATCGTTGCGTCTAAATTATATACGCGAGATACGCAGGAACTTTGTGCCGAGATGACGGGGGGTTTTTTTTTCTTTTAAATGTGAGAGTTTATTTTTCACGATCCGTAATTGCGGTTTATTAACTTCCATATTTCATTGGCAATTGGCACCTTCCTGATGTTCCGCATTGCGGGCGAGAGAGAGCGAAAAGCTGAATTGCGAAGCGAATATATATATATATAACACACTCGATTTGATCTGCTGTTAGGCGCCGAAAGCGCTTTCTGCATTTCGAGCAGAAACCGAAATACATCGAAACACATCGAAACTGGAGGAACTAGCGCTTCTCCGCTCATTGTCGGACCAAGTTTTCGACCAACTCCCCGGAGATTCTCGGCTCAATGCCCGTACATATATGTGTATATACGCCATTTTTTTATTGACCTGATTCTTACCGCTGGTGTATTTTCCGTGAAAGCGAATGACGCGACCGTGACAGTTCGCGTGTCGCGTTGTAATAAAAAAAAAAAAAAAAAAAAAAAAAAAGAATAAAGATAGAAATTTGCGATCACTAGCTGCTTCGAAGATTATTCTACGTTCAACGACGAGAGCGCGTCCGTACGTGCGAGAACATCGTTTTATTGCGACAAACTTATAGTATTTTTATGACGTTGAGCGCGTTTTAATTCAAAGTAAAAATTTCAACGTTCAAAGAATTCAGAGAAGGGAAAGAGAGAAGATAGGAGACGAAAAAAAAGATGTTACGTTTTAGCGATGGGAAAAGCAACTGGTAAGAGACGCGATGTAAATTAAGAAGAAAGCTGAATGTCAGGGTACGGAACGGGGAGCTCCATAATTTACTGACAAAATAGGAAGTTTTGAAATCATTGCGCGAATGTGGGTCAAGCAGCCGCGCGAAGTCTAACGATAAACTTAAAAAAAAGATGTTAAAAAATGCGATCGTGTGACGCGGATCTATTTGTAATTTCTGAACTCGGTCAAGCGCGTATTTCCCGGGATAATAAATGTCGAGCGCTCAAACTTAAGCAATGCAAGTCCAATTCCAATCTGCAATTTAGAGTAAACTCGAAAAAAAAACTCAAACACACTTGAAAAAACAAAAAAAAAAAATTGCTTCTTCGATTACTTGAGAATTGAAAGACTTTGTTATCAGAAGTTGATTTTTGTGTCCTCGCGAGTTGTCAAAACAAATGACAAAAATTTTTCTTGTTTTATGTGTAAAAAAAAAAAAAAATAACATAATTCTTCGAAGACACGTGTACATATCTGTTTACTTATTGGATGCGAGAAAGTTTGTTTCGCGTGGAAAGTTTATAATTAATTTAATTTTCCTCAGCTGCCTGAAACCTGATATTAGACATATAGTGCGAGTAACTTACGCTGGTCTGTTCCAAAGTTAAAAGAGGAACCCGATTTCCATTTTTTTTATTTTTATTTTTTATTTTGCTTCTTACTTGCCGTCGTCTTATAACAAGGTACTACAAAATGTGTCCGCGTTGGAGTTTGATTAAATCCGCGTTTTTAAATTTCTTCCGGCAGAAATTATATTATTTTTTTTTCTTTTTGTTCGCGGAAATATATTTTATGCGACTTTGTGTCTGATATCTTGTACAATTTTTTCTTTACGTCTTTTTTTTTTTTTCTTTCTTTGTGATATCTCGTTTTCTTCATCTTGAGCGAGAGAACGAGCGGAGCGCGCGATATGGAAAATTGAGAGATCGAGCTACTGCAATAAGTTGAAACAATGATGTATTATTTATATCAAGCTGTCGCTTCTTCTAATAAGATCGCTCGACTTTACCGTTTCGAGTGTTATCGAAACAATCGAACTGACGATCGGTGTGTTATTGCGCATATAATTTACGTGCTCTTGTACAGAACTGCAACTAGGTATACATACCGGGACTGAATACATAGCTAAAAGCAATTAGGAGTAAATGGGGGAAAGGCAGTAAACACAATGAGAAGTAATATACAGTTTTGGGTACGTTATCAAACTTGCAACCGTAGAAGGAAGTTTCCAATGGAAAATGAGAGCTGTTATACTTTAAATTTTGCTGCTGCAGGATGATGTTTGTATACACACGTGTGTGTGTGTGTGTGTGTGCAAACATCCTCATAAAACGTCATAAAAAACCGTCTGTGAAAATTTTACTTTTTCCGAGTAAGTGAGCGTAAACCATCGGGCGTAAACTTCGCGCGTGCGACGTATTCATAAGCGCATTTATGTACATGGAATACACAGTAACTTCGTAACTCTTCCGCCGTTGTACGGCGCTAAACTCGCTATCGACAAAGCAATTGTCACGCACAACGCATTAATTCACAGCAGCTAAAACGATGCAACCAACGGAGAAATGATTTCTGTACGCACAATACTGCCGCGACGGGACTCGAGCGCGCGTATTATGTCAAACTTATCTGATTTGCATGCGCTTTTCGGAGTTGCCGTAGAAATTATTACGTGTGTGTTTAAGTCGGAGTTTGAATGCGACGTAATTGTGTTTTCACAAGCGTTTCCAATACGATCAATTGTCGAGACAGATAATTAGTGATTAACGCGGCTTTTCTAGCTTCTTCCGACGAAAATGCGATTGCGTCGTAATTTTACATTGAATTGTTCGTTCGGGAAGAACGCGAGAGAATGCGCGTGTGTTGTTTCTATCGTTTTGTCTCGCGAAGCAACATAAAAAACACTTCAAAACGCAAAATTAAAATTCATAAAAAATCACGAAACTCACGTCTGCGAAAAGAAACGAAACTCTCGCAAACAAATGCAACACGATTATGTCAGTAACTCGGTGTATAGATACGACGGAAATTGGGTTTGCACTAGCGAACACTCACTTGCTTGTCGATTTCCAATCGGCGTTGCATGCTGTTGATCCATAAATTATATCATCCGGGCTGAGAAATGAAAAGCTCGACGTAAGGGAGGAAAAACACGTAGGGTGGGTATGTGCGCGCGAGAGTTTTCTGCAGTTACGCGTGTAATAGAAAAATCAAAATCTCGTTTTTAAACTTTTTCTCGATCAACGCCCCAGTCTTTTCGAAGGAATGTTACTAAATAAACCGTCGAACGAAATAGTGACGTAAACATTGGTAAATATCTAAGACCCGATTTCTTCATATATATCTTTTTGATTAATCAAATTTTAACACTCTAAATAAAAATATTTGTGATATCTGTGATATCTTTTAGATAAAGTTATCGAGACTTATATTTAGAAGTGTGAAAAAATTGGGCCTAAAAAAAAACAAATTTCACTCAATTGTCGCATATTATTCCGACGTGTTTTTTTTTTTTTTTTTTTTTTTTTACATCGAATATCTCCTTGGCCGTGTCCTTTCGCGAACTTCGCGATACATTAAAACGTTATAGTCGCTAAAATCATTTATGAATAAATTCTTACTCCGGAAGAAGATCCGTGCGATTTTCCACGCTGACTCTGCGCGAAACGCTTTTTATATTTCACAAACGGGAAATGGGAAAATTCTTCGTTTTGCAAAGTGTCTGAAACCTTAGAAGCTTTTCATCACTTGACAAGCTCCTGGATGTGCGAAATTCTAACATCAAAAATTTGCGGAATGGCGGAACGTAGACGGAAAAAAATTTTCTCGTGTTGCGGATTCTGACACAACATAGTCCTACTTTTAAGTGTATGGGTTAGATATTATTAATATTTTCCGCGGCGCTCGACGTGCGCACAGGAAACGAAACATAAAATACACACACGCCTTACATCAAAATGTACTTTTGGTGTGTACATATACATATATACATATATGTACACGCACATATACGCGATACCATCCGTAGCACAAAGTGTACGTAACAAAGAGAGAGAGAGAAAGATATATATATACACTTTTATTCTATTTGCGAGAAATAGCGACGGAAGCTCGTTATCTCGGCTAAACTATTATTTATACAATTATTATCTATACAACTATATTTTTACAAAACAATTATTTGTACAATTTGTCTGATATGATTTGACCGCGACTTATTCTGTATTTTCTCAGGAGTTGAGTTGTTGAAATGTTAAACAGCCAATTAAGCCGAAAATCAGTACGTTATACGGTCAAGCAATTACGCTGCCGCTTCATTGTGGCCATCCGTGTATAAAACGTTTGTTACATAATTGCGAAACTCACAATGGTTTTTTTTTTTTTTGCATTATAGAATTCACGTTCTTTGTGCTTAAAGTTTTAATGATACTAGAAAGAGTGTATTGTTGCAAGTTTGGGTAATTTAAGTACGAATAATATAACCCGCTTTTTACAATCGTATATTTCCTTTTACAATGCGGTCAACTTATTTGCGAAAATATACACGTAACAGCCAAAATTCGTGATTTCCGGCGAACAAAAGATATCCGCGATGCGCCAAAATTTGTCAAGATGTCAAGAGCGTCATTGTTCTTTTTACAGAGAATTTAAAATACCTCGAAAATTTTTCCAATTTAAGATAGCGAAGTTGTGTTTAGAAAAAAAAAAAAAAGTAATTCCCAACTAAATTGTCGTTATCATATTTCAACGACGATACAAAGGGAAACGTAAAGTGATCCGAGAGTGGGTGACTTGAGAGAAAAACGATAAAATGGCGGTCTGTAAAGATGGTTTCTCTCCTATTATAGGTACAATATATACGATCGCTCTTTTTCTCTCTGCCAAGAATAATATACGACAAAGGTGAAGGTCTTTCGAGCATTTGTTTCATTTGAAGTTTCACTGTAAGATGCTCCGCGCGCCACTTCTAGGATTATACTTCTTATTGCTCTTGACAAATTATACGAGTAGCTCGTAAGAAATTCTAAGACTTCGCTTTTTAGTTTTATACTTTCTTTTTTCGCGATTTTTACACATGTAATTTTATTACATATATATATATATATTTCGTTTATACGCGCTCTCTGCGCTCTCTTAGCAGCATCTCAAAAGCATCTTCATTTCCTCGAATGTTCTCTGTAAGAAATCGTCTTTCTCGAATTTTATTATAAAAACTTGTAAAAAACCACAAACTAAACTACGTGTAAATCTATATTGAGACGATATTTGTGTTCATTATTTTTTCTTTTTTTTTTTATCGTGCGCGCACGTGCGCGAGAGCATATTAAAAAATTTTTTATGCGATACCGCGCGCTCGCCATTATACACATTAATTATGCATTGTACGTGTAATAATTTATATGTAACGGAAAATAAGCTTATATGGACACGAATGGACCGCAGCACTTGGTGTTCGATGAATGCACATCCAAGTATAGTCAACTTGCTCGAATTCTCCTCTTTTATCTTCTTCGATTTTATTGTGAGAAATGTTCTATTAGCGCGCTCGCTCTATGAATAATGCAGAAAGAGAAGATCGATGCTGATTCGTCTTAATAACGAATTTGCGCAATAGGTCAGTCAGAGAATGACTAAGAAGACTTTAATGAACAATAACTACCTCTTCTTTATTTTACATTTCTCTTTTATGGCAAATGCCGCTGTGTCTATATTCAATCGGTTTTTCAACCGCTCGAAAAGATAGTTTATACTTGAACAGCCCCGCCGGATCCCTTTTCTGTCAATTATATCGACTCGGAATCCTCGCTATTGTAAGTTGTCTTCGGTTATCCTGCTTTTATTCCTCGTTCGTTC
This sequence comes from Pseudomyrmex pallidus, assembly GCA_014825455.1. Lineage (NCBI taxonomy): Eukaryota > Metazoa > Arthropoda > Insecta > Hymenoptera > Formicidae > Pseudomyrmex > Pseudomyrmex pallidus. The sequence continues at coordinate 36,822 of QVNV01019630.1, forward strand.
AATTGTTCTCCGCGTCGTCGTCGTATCGTTTTTATTTCATCGTCCTATCCGCGCGATTCAAACTGTATATACAACGCGCCCGATATGCACGTTTATTCTCTCGTGCTTTCGCGAGACGGATATATTATTCGGAAATCGCTGTTATCCTTATTTATGGGTTTTATTTAGCTGCGTTGTTGCTGTAATCGGCTTAGGTATTTTATTTTTACAACTGCGCCATTATTTGTCTCATTTTTCAGAAGTACTATACAATGTACCGCGCAAGCCAAAGACGTTCGAACAATAAATGAATTGCATTTTCAATATACGCAAATACGAATATATATTTATATATATATATATATATATATATTTATCGGGTTGCCTTGATATATTTCAGTCGAATGGGGCGGCGAGCCACTACAGTGTTCCCGCAAAACTCTGAGAATTCGTTGGAAAGTTGGCATGGAAATCAAACGTCTCGTCTATTAAACTTCTCTACGCTCTTCTCTATCTTCTCGAAAGTTAAGTCGCGGCGCATAAAGTTTATTTAAATGAAAAACCGATCCGACAGATAGAGACTGAATTTTATATATTCAATCGACGTGATTCTTCACATAGTAAGTTCTCGTGAGAACAAAGTTTCGCGGTTCCGTTTGAGACGGTAATGCGTTTTTCGTTAATCCACGTATCAAAAAAAAAAAAAAAAAAAAAAAAAAAAAAAAAAAAAAAAAAAAAAAAAAAAAAAACAATCGCGAGAATTCGGAGTTGGCTGTCAATAATTTTGAAAGTTGCACCAGCAATTTCGTGTATCCTATCATCGGAAATTCGATTCAAGAGTCTTATCTTAGAGAGATTATATTGCATTTAGCAACATTCCGTCCATGACGCGGTCCACCGTCTCTCTAACCCATTTTCCAAGTTCCATTACCAAAGATTGTTGCCTAACTTTTCAATCGAAATGAGAATTTATTGTCGCGTACGTAACGTTTAAGATATTACATATGAAGCGTGGGCGATACTTCGATGTAATTTAATCAAAGATGGATTTGAAAGTAACTCGACAACTATCGTCATCTATCTTTATTCTCCGCCCTGTTTTTATCTTTCTTTCGATCGCGTCACATCTCTCCCTTTTTATTTTAAAATTAATTAAGTTTGGGAGGAATTTCTCAAGTTCAATTTTTAATTTAAAATTAATTTCAAAATTAATTTACAAACATCTTCAAAACACAGAATAATAAATTCACGAGGCCCTCTCTGAAGATAAGAAATTTTGTTTCTATCAAAACTTTTTTTGATAATAATTTTTTAACAAACAACGACCGCCGGATAAAATCTTCACAGCGACACTCAGAGCCATATGCCCATTATATATCAAGGTTATCGGAAGCTGCTTTCCTTTTACGCAGCTTTGCCGGAATAATTCCTTGGAGAGTGCAATAGGAATCACTGAATGCGTGCATATACCCGCTATGTGTGTCAAACGAAATAACGATGCTTCCGCGAAGGAGAGGAATCTTGTCTGTCTTGGAGTGAGAGATTTTTCATTAAGTCCCACGGACTAATATCTTGTCTTGTTAGTTCAGAGTCTGAAACACACGTACTCTCTGCTTGCACGGTGAAACAAAAAAGTGCAAGAACCTGACGCAACAACATGTGAAATCCAGAACGCGAGAAAGACAGCGAACGATTTCGCCGGAGAATATATTGTTCCGACAAAAGGACGCGACGAAGCGTTAACATATATAACATGCAACTGCTCTTCTCGTCCGCGGAACGGAACCGAACGTGCTTAATCAATTAACATCTACCGAACGTCGTCCTCCTTACTTCGCTTGCGAGAACACGAATAAGGAACAAGAAAACAAAAACGCCTAACGAGGTCTCGGATGCGACGCAGAAATTTGGGATCAACTTAAGAGAGATGAGAAAAAAAACATTCATCTGTAAATAACGCAACGAGTTAACAAGTTCTGTCTTGATGTAGAATGTAAGAAAGTTTTTTTTTCGATACGTGAGATTTTGGCATAAAATTCGCGCCAAAATTCTTATTGCAAATTCGGAAAAACTCTAGTAGTATATTTTCAAAATGAAAACTTCGCGAAGAAAAATTGTTAAGTATCTTAACGAACTGTCGCGTAAATTATTAAAGTGATGAAAATGCGTTCGCTGATGTTGTTGCATACATTTGGATCATAAGCAGACAATGTCTGACGCGGTCGCAAGAGACACCGTCAAAGAAACAACTCGAAAATTGACGCGAACTAGTGCGGAATCATTTTTTTTTTTTTTTTTTTACCTTTCGTTTGCAGTTCCCGTGCACATTTTCAGATATGTTTCAGGACCACCGCGTATGCCGCGAGTACATAGAACCGCGCTTTCTAAATTATGCTCTCTGCGAAAGCTGCGCTCTATGAATGGTGAGATTTCGTCCGTAATGAAAATGGATATATATAAACATAAAGGAAAGTCTATTAGACAAATAACGACGAGAAAGAAGAAAGCTCGAAACGAAAAGGACGCGTAATGATGCTATGTTTTTCAAAAAAGTTTTTCTGCGCGCACCATCGCGCTCGTTATATGCACATGTAGTTTATACATGCTGCACGGTTCATTTCACGTTTCTACTTGTTCATTCTTTGCGTCTCTCTCCTTTGATTTTTAAATCGTCGACGAGGCAATTTTGTTTCCCACGAAACATCCAAGATTTGAACAATAGTCGCTGCACAAGAGCCCCGCGCGCGCGCACGCTTCAGTTTTCGTACGTAATAAGTTTTCAAGTAATCAACGGTTAAGAGATCCGCGTTGAGGTTACCCACACAACTAGAACAAAGATAAATATACAGAAGGACCCCGCGCTCGGGATTAAATACCGGGGAAACAAAGCAAACGGAAATGGAGGAGGAGCGAAAAAGTGAGAAGGAGAAACACGGAGAAAGCAAATTGAGTTGCGGTTCTGAATTGTTTGAATAGCGCGTTGCGCGAGTTATGTACTAAAAATGCCTCTGCGATGTGTTCATTGTGTCGGACATTAACGGCGACGACGGTGTAATAATAAAATTTAACGATAAACTCTTCAACAAACACCCGATGAGGAAACGCGGGCGATTTTGCATAAAATTACGCGTCGTTGATGCAAATGTCCGGTCTCTTCCGAAGTCTTCGAGAGCGCGTTCGATTTTAATTCAGATTCGCTCGCGAAATTTTATCATTAATGACGAATTGTTCGCGCGGCTAACGATCTCTCGGCGGAATTTCGAGAATAACATATTTTACAATTAAACTGATTATTCCAAGGAGAAATTGCACGTCGGGCGGCGAATCGCCGATTCGCCGAAAACTTCTGTCTTCGTTTATTATCCCCAGGATTTTGATCGCGAATTGAAGCTAACTCGCGCGACGGCAATTATTTTCTTTCGAGCAAATCTGCTCGAAACTTTTGTTGTCGCATCGCGCGACCCTCTTTCTCGCGACTTGGTGTTCCCGATTCTATTCCCGAATACTTAGTATTTCCTTATTTCTTCTTAAGCAATCGCGCCCAGAACCACGCAACAACATCTGATAATGGGATACAGAGCCGGAATTTCCTCCGGATTCCCTCGGAATGCAATCTTACTTCAGATCCGCGCAAAAGTAATCGAGGTTACACAACGTTCAATTTTATTCGCGACACCTGTTACGAATTTCCCTTCTCGTCATAAAACTGTTGATTATAAAGAACATAGGAGTGTTTTCCCAAGCTCTTGTGAGCTTTCAACATCGAGGGATTGCAAATTTGCATTTACAATTTTCTGCGACGCCCCGCCGTCGCAGCTGCTAACCAAAGAAGCTTGTGATAATTGAATTGCGACAGTATGTTTTAACGTGGTAAATTTTATCCCGCGCGTGTATTATTTCACTTATCCGATTAATTATTCGCACAAACCCCAACTAATTTCATTTGTTCACCGGCGACGACGAAGATATCGCGCGACTGTGCAGACCAACTAGTAGCTTTCGTGCAAAAAATTTATATATCCAAACGCTTTTTGTGAAAACTATCTACGTTTTTTTTTATGTCATTTCGTTTTTAGTATTCATTCTTTTCGGTTTCTCTCTCTCTCTCTTTCTCGTTTTTCTCTCAGAATTCTGAAGTCGCTTACAAGCCACTTTGAGCGACCGTTATGATATAACAGCAGATTTATGAGATTCCGCATTTATGAGAAAAAGTTCTCGATCGTAACAATTATAAAACCTGACAGAGAGAGTAGAAAACGAAAATGAGATGTTTTAAAATATATTTGTCTTCTCTTGCGTAAAAGAAGTTGAAGGAATTCCCTGTACGCATAGACTGTATATTTTTATTTTTGTGATACTTGTCATCCTATATTTCCTTCATAATATATATATATTCACCATAGATGTTGTAATAAATTCAAATAATTATATATTCAATAATTACGAAGAAAGTGAAGAGTTGCATTATGTAACCGATATATGCATTAGGCAATCCCCCCTCGACACGCTAAATCGCGAAACGAAAACCTACCACGTTCTAATTATAGAGATAGCCCTGTGCGGGAAAATTTATAACACAACACTGAATATTTATGACTTACCGAGTAATTGACAGTCGGATTTACACGTGCTGATCACAGTTCATGTCACGTAATAATGAAGTCAACTTGCAATTAATTACTGTTATTAGCATCATGTAAATAACATGGTTGAATACAAATTGTCTATTTAGTTACGCATTAGGGTAACATTTACGACTTGCGAAAAATGACACGTGAACACACACTACGTGTGCATTGTGGTATTGCTAATATGTAAAACGTCGAGACACAACACGCGTGACTCCGTATATTAATCGTCCGCACATATTCCCGCCTTCCAAGACTTCATTAATTAAACGTGTTCGCGATACAGCGCGAAAGTGCGCTTGAAAACCGACGCTTGCATGTCTGAAATACGGTCTTATATATTTTATAACGCACACATTTTTCGCATCAAGCACGTAACATCGTCCGGAGCGCCGGCATCTTAAACGCCCGCATTTTGTTCTCGATATTGCTGAGAAATTGTCTGCTGATTTGCTCGCTTTTAGCGAAATCCGCACGAAGCGTCAATTATTTACGGATATCGGTTTATCCGCTTGTCTCTCGCGCTCAATTCAAACGTCTTACGTGCGCAGTTTCCTGTTTATTAATAACAAGACTTACTCTAATTTCGTTTGGCATGATTAATTTACACCGATGTGCGGCTTATATATGCGTTTTGTGAGAAAATATTCGCGCAAGTATTATCGCAGTTGCGTTACATATGTCCATTGCTCGCTCGTTGTGTTCTTTGCGAAAAAAAAGATGCGTTTTTGTCACGTCATACGTTTGAAATATAGAAAAGTTCAACAATAAGATTTTTTTTCTTTACGTTTTCCTTTCCCTTTCATTGAAAACACATCGGATTCTCGGATTTTTTTCTAATACGAATTTAGATACGATTTAAATTTTTCTCTGCACTTGAAATTTGACATATTACGTTAAATATAATGTTTCGTTAGAGAAGTGAGATTTATTTTTTTTATTTTAGCAATTAGTGTTCAGATCACACTCGAACTTGGAGATTATGCGAGAATATTCAAGAGAGCCGTGTTTTCGGCACGGAGATCGCGCGCGTACTGAAAATCCCAGCAACCACCCCCATCGACCCTCACTATCCACCCCCCGTTTCAATACAGGGAGAGAGAGAGGGAGAGGGAGAGAGAAAGAGAGAAACGGTGTGTATATATATATAATGTGTGAAACGCATAGACTGGCATATTTTGGGGATGACAAGAGCAAGAATGCAATTATGACGTCACCGCAAAAAAATCGAGTATTCCTTTAACGAAATTTTTTTTCGTTTATTGCTTTTTCCCTCTCTCTTTCTCTCATCTATCGTTTCTCTAGTAAAATATTTTATAATAAATAGAAAATGTCGTCATTAATTTTGTACACCTTCTCGTGAATAATAAACGCCATGAATGCGGTACAACAGTTGCACGTGAATCATCGCGAATTATAATTATCGGAATCATTAATGTTATTAAATGCGGCCGGTACAAACAATACTCTTTAATTTCACGTGTATTAAATATATAATTGCTATGAATTAGAGTGATTGTATTTTTTTAAATAGCGGTATTGTGCGTGCAATTCACAAAAACGTTTTCTCTCTTAAAATAAACCACGTTTTGTATATACGGCGAAAGAAAGCAACACGCCGCGAAAACAGCGTGTTGCTTTCTTTCGCCGTATATATATATACAAAACGTGGTTTATTTTAACGCGTGTTGTAACAATTATACAAGTGTAACAATTATACTGCCGTTCATTTTCTCCTATCAAAAGATATAATATTACTATCCCGGTAGTTCATTGCAATGTCGATTGAATCAAATCGGTGATACAATATTAAACGCTCAGCTGTAAAACACTTGCTAGTGAAAACGAACGATTATACTCACGTACAATTGTATCTTCGCAATCTGTCAAAAATGCTATTTAAACTGAAAACAAACATTTACCCTAGTGCAATTTTTAGCGCGATCTCAATAAGACAGCAAATATATAAAATGCGATTGATTTCAAGCGCGTCGCACAAATAATACTTGACAGCCAGAGATCAATACTACAAGTATCTCAACTTACAAGAACTTCGCGAAATCCGATTACTTACCATGTTGGACCGGATGATTCCATGTTCTTTCGTATAAATAAATTGCATCGGGGTCCGCGCGTCTTTCACTCAGTGCAAATCTTATAAACGTCTCGGAATCATGTTTCAGACTCATCCATGCAGCATTTGCTTTAGCGTGTGTCCCATCTTCATTACTTTCGAGCGATCGATATTCTTCGCATCGTGATAAAAGAAATTCGAGGAAAGCTCTGGTGTACATTGTCGTTCTCCTCCTCCTCCTCCTCCTTTCTTCTCATTGCTTTTTTTGTGATTCACATCACAGATTACTATTCAGCGCTGTGTGTATTGTTGCTATTGATCAACGTTCAATTCGTCGCTACTCTTCCTCAGTTTATGCAAATGCGAGAAACATTTCATCGAAAGATTTCCGTTTGCTTGACCCTTCCAATATGTAAAATCAGGATGCGACCATCGGCACCACAGCTGTGTGTGCCGACTTCGGGAAAGGCAATTCCAAGCACTTTAGAGCAATCGACCGATAAACTCGAACAGATAGAGACGCGCGTGAAATGGAAGTGTATTAAAAGTTTAATAATGTCTCTCTCAGATCGAATTAAGTCACTTTTTCAAACTAATTTCGGGCCGCGATAATTTCTTCGCTATGTAACCGAGTCGCTGTTTGTACAGCAAGTTTATTAAAATCAGATTTACTTTTACGATCGTCATCGTTTGAGCACTGCAAAACTTCGTGGAAATTATTTAATCTGCAAATCGTAAATCATCTGATGGGAAAACCCACTTTTATTTACATAAACGAAATATATGTATGTACAAGATATTAAGCAAACATGAAATAAATTTGTTTGCATACAGTGTGATCGATAAAGTTCTTGGTTTGACATCAATTGATTTTGTACATCGACAGCTCGTGTTCCCTTTGTTGTTGATACGTGTACACACGTGTGTATACACCACGAGCCGCCGCAGAATGACATACGGTTATTCAAGACCTCAATAGCCATTGAAAAATCAAACCATCACTTTGAAACGCAAAAATATATGTGCGCTATAAATTATATGTCATTTTAACAATTTGCTTCCCGTGAGTGACAAAATCCGTGTGCGCGGAAATGTAAAACAAAAAAAAGACAAAACAGAAATTTCACGCGCTCGTGAGAATCTCTTGTATCTCTCGGGATATCAAATAATATGTATTTTTGTCGATCATTTTTATTGAATTTTATTTCAATTTGTATTTATCTCAATTGCCTCCTAAATAAATGAACAGTTTTGTGTCCAAGTTTTCAAAAGTATTTACGGAAATAAAAGATCGGAAAAAAAAAGAAGAAAGAGTTTGCAATATACATAGCTATGTTGCGCTTCGCGAAGTAGTTCGTCTCAACGTCTGATCGGACGGCCGCACAAAGGAAAATGATCAAACTGGGCAAAATTTGAGGAAAAATGGGAAGAGAATATGGGAACATGGGAAGAGAAAATTGTTTTCACAGAATGCAATTCTTCATGCAATCTAACAAATCGGAAATCAATAAATTACTTATCCAGGAATGGATGGAAGCGATTCCACGCAAGCAGAGTCGCATAATTAATGATAGAATCAGTGTCAAGATGAATTTTACATCTTTATTTTGTTAAAATATATATGTGTGTGCTCTTTCTTCCATATATAAGTTTTACTAAAATAATTTCTTTTATATTTGTATTTAATAAAATTATACACACGCGTTAACAACAATAATAAAAACAAAATGCACATGCGTGATTTTAATAATTTTCATCCTGTTAACATCGATTGTAAAAAAAAAAAATAAATAGAATGTATCAATAAGACATCTTCAGGATTTTTTCATGCTTCATAGTTAAAAAAAAAAAAAAAAAAAAAAAAAAAAAAATGATATTACTGTGTAGCATCTTTATCAGATAGCTCTTACGTGCTATCATTGTCGGTTTCATTCATGATATTTTCGAAGTCGAAGCTCAATTTTTTCCTCGTTTGATTGCACGTTTGGTTTTTGTTTTTTTCTCGTCGCATTTCTATCCTTTGATTAATAGGGACATAGGATTCACTTATATTGCCGAATTCATCATTAGAATTATTTGCTTTTTTGTTCTCGTCTTCGATGTCGATGAATTTTTTCGCAGTGAGTGTCAAAGACTCGTCAGGCTTTGCACATTTCTCCAGATCGTTTTCTACAAATCGATCGGTAGGTTCTGTGCAGTTCTCCACAGTCAATTGAAAGATCTGTTTGCTACAAATATCTTCTATCACATTCGTCATGTCCGCGTCGTTATCTTCATTTTCGCTTATGAAATCATCGGGCGAAAGATCGCTAAACATTCTGTCGATTGTATTATTCAATCTAGAAGTCACTCCTTCTGTTTCGAGTACTCTTTCAAATTGCGGTCCGCGTTTTATTTGTCTTGGATTTGTGACGGTAACGCTCTCATGCGCGTCGTTTAATTTTATTTCATTCAAAGTATTTTGCTGCCTCGATCTTTTAGGAGTAATCGCCATTTCTTCAAAAGATCGTTCTAATGACGCGAGAGGTTTAGAAGCAAAATCGTCTATCTTATCATTATTTTTGCTTTCTTTCACAGTTTTCTTTCGCGGTTTTTTTGACTGCGCTTTTGCGGTTTGTTGTACATCAGTATTAGTTTCTTTGAGATTTGTTATTTCTCTCAAAGCTTGTTTTTTCCGAGAGTTTGCGGTTCGTTTCTTCGGTTTTGCAGTTCTAGTATCTTCAAATATTTCGACTAATTTGGGATAACATTTTTGAACCAAATCTTGCGGTTCAATACTCGTTAGAACATTGTCATTTACGTTATTATCATCATCATTATTGTTTTCCCTTGCTTGCTCTTGATACTCTCTTAACAATTCTATTGCACTGTGCTCGTTATTCCAAATAATTTCGTAACTAGCTGTCGATCTTATATTACGTATTTTTAATATCTTATCGGGAATAAATAAATTTGGCACGAGTAAACGTTCATCAAGCGTGAGATTTGGTAGATGTGAAAGTTGCCATCTAGTAGACAACGTGAATATTTTTTCAAATGCATATTTTGGTTCCCAACAAAGATGTTTCTCCATAAAATCCTAAAAGATGTTGCATTATTTAGTCATATTCTGTAAATATGACTGAAGAGCTATATGCTATAATAACACTTACAATAAACTGATTGATTTGGGGTTGTTTCCAATCTATATCTAATTTAGTTGGAACCGAATCCTTTCTAACGAGAAATTCCTCTAGTAATTCTTGATTTGGAAAATTTTCATTCTGAATTGCTTTTTTTCTTATAGAAATTTCATTTAACAACAATGCCCTTCTGTCCCTACGTAATCAAAATCTTCTTTGTATGAGAACATTAAAATATGTTATTTCTAAGACAATGCGTAATAGTAGTAATAATTTACCTGAAGTCATTGTTACACTTTGTAAGTGTACCACAAACGGTGCAGCCCGATTTTGTGTGTTTCTGCACCTTTCCTGGATGACCACATGATGTGCATAAATTTGACAATTCCCATTCAGTTCTAACTAAACTTCTATCAGTTCTCCACTCACAAATTCTAAAGAAAAAGAAATAAATAGTAGTAAAAAGAATAATTCAAAACCTGATAACAAAAAATCACAGAATAAAAATTCAAACCTTTGTAAGACATTGTCATCTTCTAGTCTTAAAAAATTTTAAAGCTGCTTCCTTTCCAACACCATTTACTCCTTCATCATAGTCACAACCGCACAATAAGGCTAATGCTATCATCTTATTACGTCCTATGTTCAATGACTCTTCTATCCTGTCCAGAGTGTAGACATCTACCGAACCTCCGCGATTTCCATTGGTACTTGTACAAAAGTTTTTGTACACTACTTTTGCACCGTACAAGAAGCAATCACTGTCTTGACTTATACATCCATCCACAAGCTAAAAAATATATATTTCTTGTGTATAAAATGTAATCAATCAGTTTATCAAGATGAAAGAAATTGAATATATACCCCATCTTCATTCAAATAGGCACACAAAGCTTCTGCTTCACCATTACTCTGTATACAAGTGATACCCATGTATCTCAATAATTGTTTGCATTCATTCTGAATTCTATTAAATTGTGTCCTTCCTACTTTTCTTGCAGTCTTTTTTTCCTGAAACCCACTGCGAATATTGTTCCTTCGTGCAATGGTTTTGTGTTTAAGAGTAGGAGCTTCTCCTTCCAATACAAATACTGGAAATATTCCTTGCATGAGGAGAGTTGATGTGCGAAAGTACAAGTTTCTGCAATAATATTTAAATTATATTTAAATTAATTGATATTTGTGAATTGCAATAGTGTTAATTACACATAGAGATATATAGAAAAATATTACACGATGTACATACCTCAGATACATCTTTGGTTGTACTGCATTGTCGGCAATTAGCTGACTGTCGACGACCCATCCGCTTAAATCAATCGCGATAGTCTTTCCCTGTAACTCGTACAGTGGTTTTGTATCACACAAAGGCGATAAAATACACCATAAATCCTTCACATGGTAGCAAAAATTCAAATCAAAACCATTATGGCAAAGTTTTCATAGTCTCGAAAATTATTTTTTCCAATTTGAGTTTTTATCATCTCTGATGATTTAATTTGAATTTGTTTTGATAAAGTCAAGAAAGAATTTAAGCAAATCAATCACTTACAGATCAACATTCTCTTAAATATAAACTATTTTGAAAAGAAGAATGTCAGCCTGGTGATTGGTTGATTTGCTTAAGTCTTACTAGTTAAGTTTTTTCGTGTGTTCTTGGCTTTAATCAGATGGTCGGACACGTGAAATATTCTTCGTTCACATAAACACGTCTATACAAATGGATGTTTTGAAAATAAAACGAATATACTTCAGTGCAAAACTGCCAAGTATAATGAGTCAATAGGTTTCAAAGCTTTGTGTTCGTACAGAACTGCGTTGAGTATATATTCTTATCAGAATCTCCTTAAAAGTGGTCATCTAAGTGGTCAAATTTATTGAAATCGACAGACTAGGTTTTTATTATATTTTTATATTACACATCACACCAACAATATACAATGGAATTTCCAGAAACTGGTAAACATTGTTCGGTGGAAGATTGCAAGTTACTTGATTTTCTACCAATTAACTGTCAGCATTGCAAAGCTGTTTTTTGTAAAGAACACTTTCATATGACATCTCATGAGTGTTTAAAGGTCGAGGATGTACAGCACTCTTTAAAGAAATCAGAAAGTTATTTGTGTTCAAAGAAGTTCTGCAAGGAAATGTCACCAGTTAGCATGCCTTGCAGCAAATGTAAACTACACTTTTGTATAATACACAGACATCATGGTTGTTGGGTATTTGGGGTGGATGAAACAGAGGTAACTCAGAAGTTAAAGAAATGGCAATTACCAAAGAAACAGTTTGCAGATGCAAAAGCTGTGGTAGATCAACAAGTTGCAGAGAGTTTGAAGAAGTCCAAGAATACAGCATTGGCAAACAAAGTACTGTTATTATTACTTATAAATAAAAAATAAAAAAGATATATATCTTATAGTAAGATTTAATGCTAAGACAGATGTATGCATACTGTTCTCTATTCATCTAGGTGCAACTTATGCGTATCAAAGGTTCTGCTATTGGCCCCAAAAATGTACCAATGAGTGACAGATGTTATTTTCTAGTGCATTTGCCTCTCACAGTTAAAAATCAACACATGGGTACATCTAAAGGTGTGTTTGTCAATACACAATGGACGATTGGCAAGTGTATAGACTCAATGGCGGATACTCTAAAGGTCCCCAATGACAATAATACTGCTACAGCAAAGAAATTACAACTTTATCATCATTTAAATGGAGATTTAATATGCAGCGAGATGGACACGCTTTTAAGTAAATTAATAGAGGATTCTGTAATTGTTGACGGGCAGAGAGTTATCCTGGAATATTCTGACAATGTACCTCTAGATACATCCTTATATAAATAGACATATGTACATGTACTTTAAATATTTGATTATAATAGACTTTTATACATAAATTATCCATGGATAGTTGTATATCCATGAATACGTGCATATAACTGTAATAATAAAATATATTGACTCTTTAAAATTTGTTCTACGATTTTTATTTTTATTAATAAATTTTATTGGCAATAACAATAAAAAAACAACTTTTAGAATAATACTTGTTTATTACAAACTAGAAGGTTTTATGTCAGTTTTACATTTATCCTTGATGAAAGGATATCTAAATGCATCAAACAAAATTGTTCAATACCAGATTATTGTCAAATTTGTTTAAAAAAAAAAAGACCAACAATATTCTGACTTTGGCACTGGACGTTTCCTGTCGCGTTTGTAAGAGTTATGCTAATACAGCGAGAAATATAAATTAGCTATATATATATGTGTATATATGTATATATATATATATATAAAATGTACAAAGAAATGTGTGCGCTCATTCATAACTTTGTTATTATAGATATGGCGTTGCACACACTAGAAGAACGAGTAAATAGAATACATTTGTAAATTTTTGTCATGTTACCACTTGCACACTTATAAGAGAGTAATATCTTTATAATTCATATACTTGTGTCAATTACAAAACAGAGATATTTCTTATACATACACATGTCATGTGTGATCAAACATACCTTTTTAAAATACGAAACATTAAAGAACGGAATTTTATAATTTTATTTGTAACATACCTAACTAAAATAAATTCATTTCAGAAGATTTTGGTTTAATAAACAAATGATTTTCATTTCTAATTCAATAGATTCTACAAGTTTTTTTTAACAAAAACAACACGAAAATGTGCTAAAAGTTGAGATGACTTTCGGCGTTATCTCAATTTTTATATAAAAAAACACTTGTGTACATTACTTTTATTAATAGTACACGTATATGACTATGAAAACTATTTGTGCCAGTGTGCTGAGAACTTTTGCATTAGTGAGAGAATATCAGATCTCTGTGTGTGAATATATTAGTTACGCAAATTATTCTCTGTAAAAATTAAGTCTCAATGGAATGAAAGAAATGTATTATGTATTATATAAAAAAATGTATAAACTATATTCTCAACATGAAGTAAAATAAAAAAACGATTACTGAGAAAGATTCGCATTATACTTAAAACAAAAAATTCTGAGATTTTTCTTAGAATATCGCATATTTGTTGCACAATGCCAACTAAAAATATATACAGAGTTCATCACGTAAATGCCTCTGCTTTAGCGCATTTAAGTTACTAGTCCCGTGTACCATTGGGTACATCAATTGTGTCTTGTAAAACAGCAATCGCAAACATATTGTTGCGGTGCGCGATTTTGCCACCGTGTCAACGGCAAGTTCGTATTCATTACAAAGAGATTCTCTTGGCTGATGATTAGTAGCTATAATAGCGACAGCTTAGTCGAGCTGTGTAACATGTCGTTGAAACGTGTTTGAGTTATGATTTCGCGTTCCGATTTAATTGCACACATATTTCGTATATAACAAAGTTTCGTTACTTTTTTAAAACACCGTTATTATTAACTCATGAATTCGTGAGTACGCGAAACGCGCCAGAACAACCTGGCCGCAACAATATATCATCTTGCGACACATAACTAGCTGATTCTCTGCAAACACAAAGTACTGTATCATGCAATTAATTATTATATAAGCGAAACAGTAAGCGTTACAAAGAAATTTATACGCTGATCGTAAATGCGCAAGACACATTATTTTTGCACCCTGTGTACTTAATCTCTAAAATATTTATTGAGAGTTTGATACTTCCTGCATCAGCGAACAAAGATGACTCGTCAATGTTTATCCTTTGCTCACATACAGATGGAAATAATTTTTGAAGTAAATGACGAACTTGATAAAAAACAAAATGCACAGTATGTATAAAAAGATTGCGAAGAGTACGAGCAATGCCATTCGCGCGTTTATATTTGTCTCTGTTTCCTGTGAGTCGCGCGATCGGCCGCCGCTGGCCACCTGCCTGCTGGCCGGAGAATGTATCTGATATCGGTAGGTGGCCTGAAGTCAAGCTCAGGAATGCCAGCGAGACCGTTGCAGTTCAATCTGACCTTCCAATGTTTTCGCGAGATAGATCACAAATAACTGGCTCAGCGCAATACCCAGAGCAATGCCGGCTATCGTGTAGAGATTGCGCTCGGCCCAGCTACGCACAATTTCGATGCACCCACTGGTCCATACCTTTTTACTCGCTTCCGATACAGGTAGCATTTGGACTTTATAACCGCACATTATGTTTACAAGTCCACTCTGAAAAACAGAATTATTTCACTTGCATATTGAGAAAAGTTACAAATACATGAAGATATTTTAGATTCTGAAAAACAAAGACGTTATGTGTACATACAGATATATCAGTAGCATTTATGCAACATGAGAATGGTACACCACAACGCTCTACACTGGGACTAGTGCAGTTAAAATATTCATTCTTTCCCCAATCCAGATATCCTTCTTGACTCAAGCCGCAGCATTTGAACTGAAGTAATATAAAATTTTACATAAAGTTGCTGTAACAAACTTATAAATTGTCATTTATTTAACAATTCTGTCTATCCAAAGTTATTACTTCTTGTTGTCCAAAATCAATGAAATTCTGAAGATCAGGATCTTCTCTGTATGTCTGAATTATCTTGTCTGTAAAGGATTCTTCCAGGAGAGACTGCAGTGTTTGCGGGAATACAAAACCAACTATTGCCACACCCATTTCCAGAAGGAAAAAAACCAGAAGACACAAAGAATACTAAAAGTATTATTTTGTTAATCACATATGCTTCACACTTGTAAATTAGAATTTAGAGCACAAATGTAAAACTAACAAATTTAAGAAGGCATGTATTCTCACGAAGAGCTCCTACACATCCTGCAAAGCTAACTATGAACACCACTGCACCAGCTATTAGCATCACAAGGGATATATTCAAGACTACATCATAAACATTTTCCACTCTGACAGATCCGGTTGCTTGCCATTTGTCCACAAATGCGTAAAGACCTACTCCAATTAATAGACCTCCAAACAACTAGAAACACACAAAGAAAGATATGTAATTTACATTTGTAAATCATCTCTCAGATATTTATCTCTATTTGTTTTTCAACATTGATCAGTTTTAGTTCTTAAAATTTACATTTATAGAGAAATAATCGACAGTAAAGTTTATTTATATTAATTAGGAATCACACTTCCTGTTACAAGAACGTTTCGTTGAGTAACAGACAAACGGCGAAGACACAGTGTTAATAAAATCAATATTACAAAAAGAATATATGAGAATAATCTTAGAAAACTAGTTAGTTATTTACCCAGAAGACAAAATTGAGCATGAAAATCATGTATTTCACGCATGAGCTGACATATGTGAAGTTGTTGATCCGCCTGCGATTATGCATCATCATGTCGGGATAAAAATTAGATACGATTTTTGCAAGTGATGACCGATGTCTTCAAAGCGCACAACGCAGTTTGCAGCTTGTTTGTCGTGTCGTTTAACTTACAGCAATAAAATATAATCTATGTCGATGCAACATACTTCGACAGCGCTTTGACAGCTTGCGTTCGTTCCGCCATTACACATTTCTGACATTTTCGCTTTTAAAGCACAATGGCCGTGTTCAGCAGACCAATTGCTGAGTTGTCGTCTTGTCAACAGTCGATCTTGATTGGTTGGTTCTAAAAGTAAGAGCTAATCATGTGTTCGATTGCTTGTTCTTCTGAACGCAGCCAGTGGTTGCTTTCAGGCGCCATTTGTTCAGACGCGCTCGCAAAGTTGTAGTTGTGTTAGTCATGTAATAAAAGATAGGATAGAAGGCGGGCTTGGGTGGGTTGTACTGGGAATAACTGAGTACGTACAATTGAAGTAAAAGAATCATAATTATACATGCTATAGAGGAAACCAGTAGACTCAAATGACAACGAGACGATGAGCGGAGTTTTACAATCGGAGCATTTGAGGAATAATTGTTGCATCGCTAACGGACAACACTTCGTCTCAACGGCGTTTAAAAAATTGTGACTGATCTGAAAAAGAGAAGGCGTCGCAAACAGGCCAGAATGTCTTTGAGTGCCAGTGCCGAGAATCTGTCGTCCGAGGGACAAGTGAGTGAATCAACATTTCCTGATTCTTTCGCATTTCATGACTCACTTGTCGTACGAGTGCCACGCCTGCTTTTTTATTCTGTGATAGCAAAATAAATTGATTTATAGATACAATTTATAGAAATACTGTATGTGATAATTTATGATGTTTACTACAGAGTAGCGAGAGGTGGAATATGTGCCTGGAACTGGCATTGGAAGGTGAACGCCTCTGCAAGGATGGCGATTGCAAGTCAGGCGTTGCTTTCTTCCAAGCTGCGATCCAAGCTGGTACGGACGATCTGCGAGTGTTGAGTGCTATCTACAGCCAACTGGGCAACGCATACTTTTATCTTGGCGATTATGTCAAGGCAATGCAGTATCACAAGCTAGATCTGACACTTGCCAGAAACATGGGTGACAAACTGGGTGAAGCCAAATCAAGTGGAAATTTAGGTAATACACTGAAAGTTATGGGAAAGTTTGATGAAGCTATGATATGTTGCAAGAGGCATCTGGAGATCTCCAGAGAAATTGGAGATAAGGTAATTATAGTTTGATGTGATTACATTTTATGCTGTAAAATACAAAGTGTTTTTATTCTTGAGACTGTTTTTCAATACATTTATATGTATATTATTTAGCTTAGTGAGGGACGAGCTCTGTACAATTTAGGAAATGTGTATCATGCTAAGGGAAAGCAAGCAGGTAGAATAGGTCAAGATCCTGGAGAATTCTCTGAAGACGTTCGACAATGTTTGGAACAGGCTGTGCGCTATTACGAGTAAGAACTCGATTTCTTGTTTTCAATTAAGTTTTAAACACGTGTTCTCAATCTATCGATTTCGAGTATGATGATATATTTTGTTTTTTAACAGAGAAAATTTAGAACTGATGAGGGAACTGGAAGACTCTGCGGCGCAAGGTAGAGCGTGTGGTAATCTCGGCAATACATTTTACTTGTTGGGTGATTTCCAACAGGCCATTTATTATCACAATGAACGTTTGAAAATTGCCAGAGAATTTGGCGACAAGCCGGCCGAGAGAAGGGCCAATAGCAATCTAGGGAATTCGCACATATTTTTGGGTGAATTTGAGAAAGCCGCGCAACATTACAAGTAAATAACGTCTCTGCACTGAGTTAACACATTTAAATATTGTACTTTTGTAGTTTTATTTTATATATAATTTGTATGTTTGATTTGTCAGGAGAACTTTAGTTCTTGCACAGGAGTTGAGCGATCGTGAGGTAGAAGCGCAAGCGTGTTATTCTTTGGGGAATACGTATACTCTTCTGCGTGATTACTCCGCGGCTATAGAATATCATTTGCGGCACTTGAGTATAGCTCAGGAATTGAAAGATCGTGTCGGCGAAGGGCGCGCCTGTTGGTCATTGGGTAACGCTTACGCTGCGATGGGCAATCACGAGAAAGCGCTGTACTACGCGAATCTGCATCTGCATATTGCGAAAGAGCTGGAGGATCAAATGGGTCAGACCACCGCGCAGATGAACGTCGACGATTTACAAAAGATTCTGGGCTTGGAAAAAAGCCAGCAGGAAAGTAACAAAGAGAACATGAACGTGCAGAAACTGTCGACAAATTCAACGTCGAATGTCCCGGCAACCACTCCCTATAGATACAGACTCAGACGACAAAGCATGGATAATTTGGATCTCATCAAGGTTTGCACGAGTGTTTTCCGATTAAAACACTTTATTATAACTTTATTATATTGTAAGATCACAACTTGAATAAAATCCATTGTTTTATTAGCTTACACCTGATACAAAACAGAAGGACAAGACAGACATTGTACGAGACAAAAGTGGCAGCGTTACGTCGGAACCGTCCCAAAAAGAAGAAGATAACTTCTTTGATCTGTTGTCTCGGTTTCAATCGGGTAGAATGGATGATCAACGTTGTGCGCTCAACACAAAGCACAACGCAAAGCACAGAACAACAATCACATCGGAAGTATCCGAAATGGAAGACAAGTATGTGACACTTCGAATGAAAAAGCACTACCTCTACAGACTTCTTTTATATTTAACGGTTGTGTTTGATGATTTGCAGAGATGGCGAAGATTTACTAGAATTAATCGCTGGAATGCAGAGCAAACGAATGGATGAACAACGAGTAACTTTACCTTATCTACCGGGATTGAATACCAACCACAATACAAATCAGGACGCGGATGATTCCTTCATCGAGATGCTTGTCCGATGCCAGGTACGCGCAAAAATTATTTAAAATTGATTCAGACAATTTAATTTCATTTTTTTATATAGCAGCATAAGAATTTCGTCGAATGTATATTTTCATGGTAGAGTGCAACACACATCGAAATAGTATTAGATTGGATTTTTCGTGCAAAAAGTTATATATTTGATTTTAGAGTTCGCGTTTGGAAGATCAACGAAGCCCTCTGCCAGCAGCGGCGACGCTGCAGGACGCCGAGGAAGAGAGAGGTCGAAGAGCTAACGGAAACGCACAGTCGGGTTCTACCGTGCCCGAAGAGGATCTTTTCGCGTTAATCCAAAGACTCCAAGCCGGACGGATGGAAGATCAAAGAGCTTCCGGACCCGGCAAGACGTGCTAGATTCGTAATGAGCAGACGATGACTTAAAAACTAATATATAGAACACATAACGGTCTGAAAACTTACGAAACCTGTAGCTCGAACTTTCTGCTGC
Organism: Pseudomyrmex pallidus; assembly: GCA_014825455.1. Taxonomy (NCBI): domain Eukaryota; kingdom Metazoa; phylum Arthropoda; class Insecta; order Hymenoptera; family Formicidae; genus Pseudomyrmex; species Pseudomyrmex pallidus. The sequence continues at coordinate 56,313 of QVNV01019630.1, forward strand.
GAGCAGCTACAGCATTTTCTCAAAGCAGCAAACAAAACTCCGTCAACTGCGTGACCTTCCGTCAGCGTGCCAGTGAGGAAATGGTTTATCTTTCTCCCTCTAATAGAGAAGAAAGAGGATACACGGCCTCTTTCCTCAATTCGCTAATAAAGTTTCTTATGCATTTTCCGGGTAAAACTGCACATTACTAGAGCGACATTACTGATTTCGAATGAAAAAACGACAGTAACTTTTTGGTTGACTATCTAGTAATAACGACTGCCGTTAGTCTTTTTGGCTACTTTATTAAATTAATTGTTGAATTTAAACAATACGATCTACATTCACAATAGACGAGCTATTTGTCGATCGTAGAAAAGGCTAAACTATATAAACTCGTGAATGTTAAACGTAATGTGTTTGCAAAAACTCGACGACCTCGGTGATTTTGTGTAACAACGCCAGTAATTAGCATCAGTTTTAGTGCTATCGTGAAATTTTACGCGATATACCTGTTTTACATACAAAGTTAGATGATTGCACGTCGCGATACAGATTTTTCTAAACACTGCCACTTTTTGGGGATGTGGATTATTATTATTATTATTTTTTTTTTTTTTTCGAACATTCCGTCGCGTGTGATCAACGCGAAGAATCCTACAATGTTCGCATCCTCAGTATTGTGTAACTTCGTTATTTTTCATACGCATATGTATTGTGTGCGTATTTTTTTTCTCCAATTTGTTTCGGTGTTATATAAGGGAGAAGCAGCAAGATTATTTTTTTAAAGAATATATTATGCATGTAGAGATATATTAGATATATAAAGAGTGACAAATTATATGCACCGCCGAGATTCAACGCCTCTCTTTTGGTTGCTAAGTAATTGTGAGTGAATAATAGATACAGAAAAAAAAAGACAGAGCGTACATTCTACATACGACACGAGGAAGACTCAAAAAGTAATCCATCTTTACTGCATACAACGCAGATGCATCAGATTCCGATTATTACGCGGCGTAGATTCACACAAGTTCTTACTTGTGAGAAGAACTTTTAATTTTCGAAGATTACATTGCATCCTTAAATTTTACGACTACTTAAGAGTTACATAACGTGCACACAGTGTTTGTTTTGTAGATTCTCGAGTAAAAAAAAAGTTCCTTTTTCGAATCTTTACCACAGTATTTCTCACTAGCCATTGTTATCGATACGTGACTTATATAGAAAGTACTTATCGCAGTGCGTATGGTAACATCAGGTGGTATCAGTTTTTATACGCAAATATACTTTTTGATTCATCTTCGCGTGAAACAGACTATAGCTACGATGTTAAATCAAATATTTTTTAACAATTTTTTAGATGGGAAAAGGTCACGAATTTTTTTGTAGTTAAAAGCAGATGTCTGTAAGTATTTTATATATTCAAATAGACGAGAGAACACTCATAACGAATATTAGTGCCAAAGATTCTCGATACGCTAAAGAAACAATCCGTTGAGATTTCTGATTACTCGTCGCAGTCGTGTGTTAAATATTGTCGGTGACTCGCCGATTTCCTGCGCAATTCAATTTGGCTGTAATGAGGAAAATTAAAAAAAAAGAGAAGAGAAAGATTATATATTTTAAATAAATCTTCTTTATTCTTCGTTGCCACACAGATAACATTAAACGTTTTATGGCAACAAAAATCACGGCTGATGATGACATTCGAACGAAGCAATTTCGCTATATTTTCATTCTCCACGATGTTAGAAAATTATTAACGTGATTTTTTATTTCGAACCTTTAATTCTTTGTAAAAAAAAAAAGAGTTTAATACATTAAAATTTTCTTACGACATAGTGTTCTAACTCTGTTTAACGACTACTTCGTGTTCTAACAAATTCATTTGCGGATCTAAACTAGAGATAATAGAGCTAATTAGCCTAACTAAGTACATAAGTGTGGAGGATGTGTGTAACGTGTGTGCACAGCTCTGGTATACTATAATACATGTCATCAATTCCAACAACTTAAAACATGTGTGTACATAATTAAATAAATTTCATATTGATGAAATGTTGTGCGACGAAATGCAAACTGCAACGAGACATTTGTTATTTATAAGCTGAAAGAGGAAAAAAAAAGAATTATACTAACGTTACGAAGATTAAGTTGTGTGACAATTGGTTCAACAAAGGTGCAAGAGTAGTAGATGTACTAATCGATCGCTGAGTATCTTTTGCTATTATATTGTTATGATGAAAGATTGTACATAGAACTTTCATTTCACTGATCAAAGGTTAAAAAATATTAACTGAGACTATATATATATATATATATATATTATAGATGACAAATAAATCACGCTGATCGACGACGATCGGTAGAAATTTTTGTGGTCTCTTTTGGCCATAAAAGTTCGCTATTATTTTTTAGAATTTATTTTAGATATTTTTAAGTTAGATTATATACGTAATAACTTCTCTTTCTTATTTTTCGATGACGTTACTGATAGATTTCTTTTTTTGTTTTTATATACTAATCGAATTGTAATTCTTATAAGTTGCAATTACATATATCTGAAATCTAGAGTACATTCCATATTCTGTCCATACAATAATGTATAATATAGGGTCAATAAATATATATATATACCTTTTTCAGAATTCACACGCTAACATTTAATTTACCTTATAGACATTTTCATTGCTTGAAAATGTCATATATATTGTACATATGGCCAAAGAATCAGTGGAAAATAATTGCAAAAACAATTTTTGTAGATGCGCACGTTTCAACAATTTAATTTAAAATTCTTTAAGTTCCGAGAGTGAAAAATAGAGTCGAAAGTATCGAAAGACGAAAGCATGACACTTTGTTTTCTGCAAGTGAGAAAGGATAGAACACTGAAACCATTAAAGTTTCATTACCGCTTATCCGCTCTTAAACTTAACGAGATACGCGAGAGAAGACGAGATTCCGAAACATCGTTGACAGCCAGGAAAATCATTCCGTTTACTTACCTGTTATCTGACCGAACGAGCAATTGCGAAAAAATGCGCGAAGTTTTTCAGGAAGAAAACGGAATTTTTGGAAAAGAAGAAATCTAAAGTCGATGCCGCTCACAAATGGAAAAAGATCTACGTTGATAATTTGACGTTGAAAAAAAGCAAAACTCCAAGAGAAAAAGGGAAGAAAAAAATTAAAGACTGATGTGGAATACAAATAGTAATTTATCAATTTGTTGTTTTTTATGAAGAGATGTAAACTCGGATCAATTAATTAATTAACACATTAAAACTGCAGATAGAGCTGAGGCGATTAACGTGTTACGGAAATATAATAAACTGTCAACGAGCAAAAAGACACGTGACTTTCTGGCAAAAACCGGAGTAACACATTGTTTCAGTAGCCGCTCTTTCAGCAGCGCCGGGTCTCTTAATAGGCTTCGCTCGCTTCGCGTTGATGACTGTCTTACGATCCACCTTTTAATGACGCTTCTCTCGTGGCCGTTCAAGAAAGAAGTTATGGCGATCCGTCCCGTCCATTTTTCATTGGGGACCAGTCCACGCGGTCTAGCAAGATTATTATGAAACTACGAGAGAAGACGTCTATGAGAGAGGATGCTTCGAGGATGTACAGTCGACGCAACAAATGGCCACTGGTGCTGCGGAATTCTCATTCACCGAACGTTTATATCGTACGTTTAATCGACGAACTAATCGCACAAATCCAAATTGAATCTTTTTTTTACTGACTCGACTTCGAGGTGCCGAATTTCGAATTTAAACTTCAATTGTAATTGATGCTCAACTGTTGTAATTTCTGTCTCAAGTTCAACTTTTTCTAATCCATTAATCCAGTTCTATTTTTTACATATTGAATCTCATGTGTGATTTTTTAAATATACATATTCGGGCTGAAATAAGCGCCGAGCTCGTATCTATCGTACGCGCTGTACCCCGCAGCATCGTGCGCGCTGATTGCAGCCATTGCAGGCGCAACTGCTTGCGCGCTCAAGATCGACGGGGACTCAACTAGTAATCGCTTCCGATCGTGTTTGTGCTAGACGATTCGCGTCTGTCGCGCAGCGAATTACAATCAGCGGCCGTATCGCTGCATCTTATGCAAATCCGTGCATACTTGCGTTCTACGCGCACGACTATCTCTCGCGGAATACCGCGTGAATATTTAAGTATCTCGGAAAAGCCGCAACTTCATCTTCGTTCTGTCGCAACCGCCAAGTATCGCAGAAGAGTTTTTACGATATTTAATTTATAATCGTTATGTAAATCTTTAATTTACGCGAACAAATAAATACAAAATTAATTTCAATTTCCTCTGCGATACGCGGGTGATTGAAACGTCACAGAATAAAAAGTTGCACATAAATTTTTTATTTTTTGCAAGTGGTTTCGCAGGTAGCTTGAATTAATTTACGGTTCGCGTAATTTGTCAACAACTACACAAGAACGCGATTGCATTTCCCCGAGACTATAATGCTACATATGTATGTACGTGCGTCACCGTCAGAATGATTTTCACAAAACTATCTCTCCATCGTGAAATTGTATCTGCCTTGACATCTGACACGATGTCGAATCCATCTTAGTCTCTCCTGCTTTGCATAGAGGGGAAAGCAAAGATCGATTCCTGGATAACTTAAGAAGAAGAAGAAGAAGAAGAGCAAGAGCGCGCCGCTTGACACGCCTCGTTTGATGCGAGGAATTCGCGCAAGAAAAGTCCGAATTGTAAAGCTCCTTTTTTTCCTAAGTCACTCAGCGAGCTGCATTCTTCGATTTTATATTATTGTCACGGCTTATTACACAGAAGCGAGAAGAAGCAAATATATATATTTTACGCTAATGACGACATAAAGCCGAACGTGTTTATCGCGTTATTTATCAGAGTACATGTGCGACTTTATGAGTTTCTTCCATGTTCCTCTCGTCACTCAGAATTTACGGGTTTCGCAGCGAGTGACGGTTTATTATTTTTGTTTTTTTTTTTGTCTTACGTAATTGACAGGTAATTAAGGACAAGTGGTTCTATAAACGTGTTATCTTCATTGGTCGCCAAAAGTGCAGAAATATGAGAATCTAATTGTCACATGTACGTGTTCGCACATGTGGCGTTTATCTCTATGTTTTACGAATAAATCGAGACTATGAATACTGATCAGGCGGTTGAACTCATGTGGGTGGGACACTCTTCTTCTCTCTCTCTCTCTCTCTCGTTCCCGCGAAAGGACAGGATCTCTCTCGCTGACGATCCTCGTGGCTGCAGAATGCAAACGGGGAAGCGATTTTCGCGTTTTATCGGGCATATCCCCCGGCCTTCCGAGATTCGCGCTCTCTCAAGTCAACTTGCCGTGCCGAGTGTCGCGCACGAATACGCTTTATGTGTCCCCATTAGCCTTGTGCATCTCTCGGTTTTCTCAGCTTCTTCTTCTTCGTCTACGTGCGCGTGTGCATGCGTGCACGCGTGTGCACACATTATTGATGCGTTCCCACCCGCATATCATTAGATCCAACCCAAGGATCACGAAGAGAGCTTCTACGCTAAATGCCGTGTGTCACCGATGACGACGACGATTACGTAATACCGATGAAAAGAAGCGAGCACGCTCGATACCAAACAATGCAGTCGCAATCCCTGCTGCAGTTCTATCGTCTTCTTCTCATTATAATTTCAATTGTAAACGCGTAGTCGAACAGAAGTAACATTTAAAATGTACTTCATGAGTTTTTAGAACTATAGATAATATAATATAATTAATAATGGAACAATATACAATATGCTAATATAATAATATAATATAATTAATTTAAAAGTAAGTTTTATTTTATCTCTGAATTCTAATTAATTGCTGTCAATGATAGAGATATTCTATATGTGTTTTATATAAGCGAACTTCGGGAAAATACTGCCTTGTTTCTCCGAATTTGGTCGTACAAAAGGTCAATGTCATCCCGATTTCTCAATCAAAGCTGTAACCTCATTTGATAACATCTAGATTCGTGTGTTTCCAGAGAAACGTGCAAGCATTAACTATGAAATTACGAAAATTGTGAAAGCTCGCTTTTATTAAACTAGGAAATTGCGTAAATGACGTTGCAACATATGACTTTGGGATTGCGTTTTTATCGCATAATTATATCTGCTAACGCAAGTGCAAATTGTTTTTGTATTTCTTTGCCTCAATCGGAAAATAATAAACTCAACTAAAACCAATTAGACGCGAAAAACATTTAACGAATTTTGCCGCGGGAAAATTTTTATTTTTTCTCACACTTTTTCAATAAAATTGCAACTTTTTTTTTCGGACGCGTGCGTATCTGTGCGTGTTACACATGTGCGGCGTTAACAGCTAAGTTGAGAAGGGGGTGGGCCCGTCGTCATCGTGGTCGTCGTCGTGTCGTGTTAACCTGAAGAGGAGGAGAAACAAGATCGACATGACGTGCGTGGACCAGAGGAAGAGAAGAGAAACCGATACACACAGAGACAGAAGGCAAGAGATAAGGATGGCCGAAGATGCTGAAGAGAGAGAGAGAGAGAGAAAGGAAGAGTGAGAGAGAGAGCTCTCCCAGATGAGCCCTCTCTTCGAGTCTACAATCTGCCGCTTCAGTCTCGCGTTGAGTCCCGTCGCGGCGCATCTTTTCGAAGACGGTCTCTCTTTCGAGACCGATCTCGAGCGGGCTGAGAGATCCATCACCGATACGTTGAAAATCAGAAAGTCACAAAATAGGTGCAGTTTGGAAGAGTCAAGCGCGAATGTTGTCGGATACTTTTGCATTAACTTCCTCTTGGTGACGTGGGATTTCTCGAGCAATTGGAGCTTGTACGTTGCCGTTTCTTGACCAATTGATGCTCTATTATTTAACGAGATCTGAGAACACTATAAATAAAAAACAATTAAAAATTTAGATTTTTCCAAAGGTTTCCGTAAGATTTATAAAATACAGTAAAAAGGTACATGGTTTAGTTGCAAATCTGAGAATATATGAATTAAATATTTTAATTTTTTAAATACATTTATTAGTTAATAAAAGAGACACGTGTTAAATTTACATTTAATCGTTACTGTAATTTTTTTTTTTTTTTTTTTTGATAACGTTCTGCTCAAACGAGCGGAAGAGTTCGAATAAATCGGCGCTTCGGAAACGTGATTATTTAACAAATAATCACGTTTCAAAAAAAGAAGAGATGGATCTTTTACAAGATCTTTTTCACAATTTCGTAGACAGAGAAAAAGAAGTTTAATGCCACATCACCAATAATATCCGTCAAATCAATTGCGATGCGAGTAGATAGAATAGAAATCAAGTTTATAGATTTGAATCCGCAAAGAGTGCTGACCTAAGCAAGTGATTTTTTGAAGATGATCTTTGGTCACGGCTCTCGACTCATATTCACGCGTGATTGCAGCAGTCGTTGAAGATCGTCACATTGAACACGATTAATCGCGACATGCGCGATCGTCGTCGGCCAGCCCACGCGTGTGTCGCAGATCTGTTAGCGTGAACATTTGCGAGCGACTCGTACTAGTTATGGAATTATATTAAATCACTGATTGTGTGTTTAAACAGGTATGTCTAAAGGAAGATTCTGACATTTTTTACGACAATCTTATTTTTTCGAAAGAGACACATTTTTTTTCTCCCACGTGATTGAACAACATGCTTTTCGTTCAAATCGGAGAATATTTAATTTAATTTTCGAAAGAAAAACTCCGTTTTTGCTTTTAATGAAACGATCATTAAACAAGAGGCAATTTTCTCGAGAAATAAAAGTGCAAAAATAAAGAAAATTCTTGTATCGTTTCTTTGCAATAAAAGTACTTCAATGAGTCCGTTAATAGAGGTTGCGTTAAATTTACGAGCTTATTCGTTACACTGATATTTCTGAAAGTCGACAAGCACTGTTCGGCAGTTGTTATTTCAAAGCGCCATTCGCGCTCGTAATGGAACGTGCGAACATGAGGCCTTGTCTTTTTTCGCGGGAGTTGTGTAAGTTTATGGAACTCTATAATATAATAGACCTCATTGATCTCTCTTTTGTATTGCGATAAAGAGGTAACAGCTCTATGAAAATTGCGCGAATTCGCAATGAAATTTTTTCATTTATTTCTCAAGAAAACAGAAATAAGATAATTTGTCGTGAAAATAATTCCGAAGCAGAATGGCGGCACGTGGCAATATTTAACAGCGTGCGTTTGTAAGATACCGATAAAGTACGTATGTATATGCAGAGTAAAAAAAAAACACAGAGTAAACAGAAAAACAGAGAATATTATCAATATCTAACTCGAAGAATATTGCAAAACACGTTCGACTGTACGTTTTAGTGCACAGATAAATCGTGAATAATGTCGATCGCGGCAATAATGTGAAAATAATTGTGAATCTTCGTCTTTTCGCTCGCTGAAATGCCTGTTGTAATGTGTATTTATATCAGAGCTTCTTCTATCTCGTCGTACTAATTTGACGTTTCCGGAAAGGCGTCGCAATCACGAGCGAATATTATCGCGCGTTGTCTCTTTCTCGCGTATTTTACACGGCGGAATAAAAGGTGACAAAAAGGAGGAGGAGGGTGCGAAATAAAGTGCATACGCAAGATTTTTCTGATATACAAGTACATGAGATATCGAAATAATTCTTAGAGAAACATTCGAGTGAGAGTAAGAAAACCTTCTAAGGTAACTCTCGAGATTGATTGACGACTATGCGTATTAGATGTGCGATTACCGATGAGTCCGCGAAGAAAGGATAATCCGAGATAACCAGAGAAGAATCACGTCACCAAGAAACGAACGCGCGAATTCTTTGTGCAGCATGTCCGTATTATTGTTACTGACAGTCTGGCTTGTCCTGGCATGTCAATTCGTCCAGGATAGCGCCGCTACGGGGCAACGTTACGGCCAAAATCCAGTTCAGGACTTGGACAATACTCTGCAATCGGCGCCACCGCCTGGGTAAGTAATTATACGTGCAGATAAGAAATGCAATTTTTGAACCTATGTGTGACCGCAACGTGTGTGTGGTTTTTAATAAAATACCTCCGTTGTTTGCCGCCGCAATCCTTAGATACGTAAGATATTTTTTAAAACGAGATCCTGGCGGTCGGCCAGTGTCACAAATATCTTAACTGAATATTTCATCGGTTCAGATTTTTTATTTTAAAAACTGTCGTCGTAACAACAACTCGTCGGTGTGCTCTCACTAACAATGAGATTCTCTCGAGAGAATCTCCCATGATTCCGTCCCGCGACAACCGACGTCCTCCTCACGAGTTAAATGGCGCGATAACACCTAATTGGGTTATCGGAGTGTTACGTTATAACGCAACGCGCGTTGAATTCTGTGAAGTTACGCCTATTTTTCGCAATAAAAGTCAAGTTTCTGCCGATAAAGTTCCGCACTCGCTCTATTTTTACACTCATCGGCCGTGTATGGAGGCTTTTGCGGCTCACGCGGAAAGCAAATGGGATAATAAAACGGGATTAGTTACACACTCACATTCGTTCACTATAGCCAATTGACAATGGTATGCGCGCAATGATGGAAACATACTTTTTCACAGCGCGTTAATTGTGATTTATTAATGCGAACTCCATCGAATTTTCTAAATAACAGTTCGAGTTACTTCTCGTTCCGCTTCACACAACGAAGAAAAGCTCTCCTAGCCAGCGATAAGTCACTTGAAGAGATTACAGAGATGATGACAAACATTATATAGCACGATTGCAAGATGATGACACACATAACGTTTTTTTATGACCTAAATGAGAACCTTGCCTCGGAATAATGAGAGAAGAAAATTGCGAGCTTGGCGTATTTATGCAAATCGTCGGGATTCTAAACTTCGTGTAGGAATATATCAGTAAATCTAGTTTTCAGATCTGGTTTCAACTCCCTCCTGGAGTTTCGACATTGGCTTCCATTGCTCGTAATCTCGTTACGTGCCGTTTTACGTCGAATAACACACACATTGCACGAATAAAATTATTCAATTTAAGCAGCGTGTGTCCTTTACGTAATTACTTGTACGTTTTTCTATTACACAACGCACATAGAAAAAGAACCCACACGCTTAAGAAATTGTAATCATCCTGGTAAGTCGCGCGAAAGCATGAATGAGTTGGTTTCGTTATCTTTGTATTTGGAGTTCTTCAAAGTTCAGCGACTGTAGGGCACTCCGTTATCAGTTCTCTGTCCACACGGTTCACAATTGCTTCGTACGCCGTGTTGTACGAAACACAAAAAAGAAACCTACCTTCTACATATATTTTGCCACATCTTCATCGATGTGTTGTGTGACGCTCAAAAAGTTTACCGATCTCAAAAGTATTTCAAGCAGTTTGTACAGATGTTGCGAGACGATGAGATAGCGATACGTCGAATATATAAAAAAAGAAAAACCCTATCAGAAACTGTGTTTGATTAATGTTAACGATATTAATAGAGAAAGAAGACTCTCTCCATTAAACGTGGCCGATTAAGTAACGCTACGTAAATAGTGCTTTTAATTGCTTCTGACAGGACTCTCGTTAATACGTCTTCATTAACGAAGAGCTCGGTTAATCTTCCGGTCGTGTAGGTCGTCTTTGTCGGAACATTTAGTCACGTTCAGATACGAAGTTGAAGAAACAGCTTCGTGGATCAGTTCAGTTTACAATTTGTCACTTGCAGAGTTGCTACTTTTTTTTTTTTCGTTTAATTATTATAATCTTCTTGAAAATTAGAACTCGCAATTATGCAACGCTACGTAACTTACAATTTGTGTGCAATCTTTGTCATCGGTTTAAATAATCTCTCTTAGAAACTAAACTAATTACACGAAATATAATCATTCTCTTTGCAATTTTGCATCTTCAGAAGTTTTTTTTTGTTTACACGGTTGTCGAAATCTCCCTCGAACCGGGCGCAACCGCTTCCTTCTTTTTCTTCTGCTTCTTACGCGCGAAACGCAGCTGCATTATCTTCCCGGTTGATAAAACGCGCGTTTCTACGTTAATTAATTAATGCGCCTGGAATGCGGACGAGGCGGGTTGCGCGCGAGATAAGCCAATGCGCGGCACCGCACCCCGGAATATGAAGTGCATTTCTGCGGGTGTTTTTTTTATCCGCTCCAACGACGGCGAGAGATGACCCGTTCATCGTCATCCGGTGTGTATCTGTGTGAAACGTTATTGTATTGTAACCGGCGATTCATCATTCCGCGGAATGATGAATGATGTTCTCGCGCGTCCGAGGCATTCCACGGCGTGCCGTTTCGTCGTCATTTCGATCGACACCGATAAAACTCGGGAGAGAGAGAGCGCGAGAATATAAATTCAACGTAATCTGCAAAAAAAAAAAAAAAAAGTAATTGTTTGGACGATAACGGAACGCATTTAACAAAATAATAAATGTTACATGCGTGTAAAGCATAGATGACATTGGCAAATAGCTTTTACTTTTAACATTAAGCGAAGCTCTCGCTTTTAACTCGATGTCGCACGCATGTAAAATACAAAGTTTGCACGTCGAATATATCTATTTCTATAAACGGACAAATTGATCAGTGTCAAAAGCTATCTGATACGGCGCGCACACCGCGTTCGAAAACATATCGAATCGCTATCCTTGCTCCCGTTTCAATAAGACACCGTGCAAATGGGATACGGGGTCGGGTTTAAGTCTAACGGTATCGCCATTTACAAATTATTCACGGTTAGTTCGAACTACTTGGGCTAATTTGAATCGCATATTACGGCGGCGCGGCGCTGCCCGCGACAGGAAGTGAAGAAGCAACTTCTAGGGATGTAAGAGGCGGTTAAAGGCATTAGAGCCGCTATCGCGCAACCTTAACGCAACAGCTGCCCGGCCTCAGTTGGAGGAGCTGGAGTAATCTTGGAGCAATCTCGAAGTCTCTCGCCAATCCTTTCCACAAGCTCTTTTCGAATGATAATATCTCTGTTGAATCCTTTTTCGAATTTTCATTCAATTCGCGTTGTAACGTGTACGAATCATCTCACAAATTATCGCACAGAAAAGCAATTCGATCAATACTTTGCCCAGAGTTAAGGAGAGTCAAAATAATGATGTCGCACGCGCGACATGATTGCACACTCGTGTCGCAACATGTCGTGTATTGCCACTTGCTCTTGTGACACGACACTTCTCGTTTAAAGGGATCGTTTGCCCTGACTTTTTGTCGAGCTACAATCCTCGGCACGTGATGCAGCGCGCTTGTCCCTATTCGTTTGTTTCTAATCGCGAAGAGAAGACGACTGTGTGTGTGTGTTTTTTCTTTTACATAGCTTCAACTTCGAGTCCGCAATTCGCGCGGCTATGTCAAAGCGGTGCACTTTCCAATTAAACTCTTGCGAGCAACAATCGGTTGTAATTGCGAGTTCGCATTAATTGAGTCTATGTCATCTAGACACCAGTCGATTACAGCGTTCTATTAACGAATTAATAATGTTCTTTTAATTTGCTATTATACAAAGTGTGTTACACATAGTACATATGTAGGCGCGATAATATCTGTTTGTTAAATAAAAAAATGTTATACAGTTAAATTATTATTATATAAATGGCGCAAAAAGAGAAACAGACCGGATATAATCGCGAAGAGATCCTCGAATGAAGATATTTCGGGACTTGTTGTGTTTCGGGATACACTATCATTACGGGTGTTAAAATTACATCCTGCTAACGCGGTTAACACCACCACCGCGCGTTGATCGCGGTCGCGATATATACGCAAAAGTTTGGCGGTGAAACGATCTTTCTTTAAAGGGAGTGGCCATTCGCAATAATTTGCATACAGATTGGATCACACAAAGTTCTCGGACGTACAGATCACAATCAACGTTTCGTCCTCGTAATTCTGTCACCAATTATTGTTATTATTGTTATTACTATATTTTCGAAAAAGCGTCCCGTCTTTCCTTGTAATTTTCCAATTAATCGACCAAGGCGTCGAGCCATCGTCTCGAACTTTTACACGCCGCCCCGTGTAAAAATGACAACCGGCAGTTTGCCGCTATTTTATCTCGCGCGACGAGGTGTAATTTATTTTTTTTTTTTTAAACGAATTTCGGGCTCTAGTTGACTCTTTTTTTTTTTTTACGACACCGCGTTATGTATAAAAATCGTATATTATGCATACCTACGGTGTGTCAACACACACAGAGGATACGAAAATTTGTTTAGCTGTCTTAATCACGTGCGAACACTCATTAGATATACAAAGCGCTGTTTGTTGAACCGCTCATTTAAAAGAGAGATTGCTTCAACACGCACATCACTCGAGTGTGCACACGCCTTTTAATATCGTCTTACAAACATCGCTTCATTCGTGTAATGCTCCCGCCCGCGGAGATGATATGCACCAGCCGCGTGTGTAACCGCGTATGTCAGAAGTCAAGGGAAGATATGGAAAAGGAAGAAACAAGAAGAAGTGCCGGACACGCGAGAACTTTAATCTCCCTCGCGCCGAGCGAAACGAGAAACGCGCGAAACGAGTTATCGCGTTATTTTATCAGCCCTGTGTTACGTGCCCGCGCGCGCATTTTACGATGCAAAGGGCAAGGGAATGCAAATTCTATTCATCAGCTCGTACAGCGAGTAGAGAAATTCGAGTAAAATAATTTTTCGTCTGAAAATCTCAAAATCGTAAAATTTCTGTTTGCGTTTCTGTGTGAGACAAGTGCCGAGATTGTCGTGTATTTTTAGAAAGTCCGTTGCTATCACGAGAGAAGTAGTCGTAAAATCTACGGACTGAGAACGATAAAAAAAAAAAAAAAAAAAAAAAATAAATCGTGTCAGATAACAATTTCGTTATCTGGCGTCATAAAAAATGGCGTAACGTGAGAAAGTTGGCGATACCCCGGCGTTTGCGATTGCGGGCGCCAAGAGGCCTAAGTGGCGGCGTTTACGGCAGCAGCTGACGCTAATTACGAGGCGCCAGATGTGAATGGCCGCCTTGTTTTGAGGTGGCACTCCGCTCTTTCTCTCGCTCTTCTCATTCTTTTCTTTTTTTTTTTTTTTCTTTTTTACGCTCTTCTCTTCTTACGCGTGCCACGATATACGCCACGGAAACGTTGCATTTCCGTCTGCGGTCTTCTCTCAAGCGTGCGTGCAGAATGACTTTTATGACTCATTGATTCAAGTGGATCAGAGAGTTTTATGTTATTGTTCCCTCAGAGACTATCCCGAGATCGTTAATACGCTTAACCCTAATTGAATTAATTCACTCGTACGTCTTTTTCTTTTGTAAAAATTATTACGTGTAAAGTATCTATCTGAGATACGTGTAAATAAATAAATAAAATTAAATGTATCGACAAAAAATTCTTTTTAGACCGAACGTGTGCAGATCGAGGTACAAAAATTATTGCTGTCCAGGATGGTCGAAGCAACCGGAAACGGGTCTTTGTCTCATACGTAAGTAACATTAACACCAATACCTAGTCTAATTTAAATTCTAAATATTGTATAACACACACACACGCACATATAAAACAGAAAAATATAAATTAATAACTAAATTATACCTCATCGTATTTCACATTAAATGTATAATTAAATTATTTTTATTCAATTAAACGAAGGAGAGTAAAGAAGCTTTAGTATGTAAAACGTAAAGAAGCTGTGCGCTGTGGCACGATAGCTGTATTACTGGTAATAATGAAGCGAGCGACGCGCGCGACCGAGAACATATAATAATCCATATCCTTACGATCTCTCAGAGTGATCAAACCTATTGCGGAATATAATCGTAGAATAGAAAGCGGTTATTAATATCGCGCGCGAGAGGAACCACCTATATCATTATCGGTATTGCCCGCGGACGATGATAATGATCGACGCAATTACATAACGGACATATAGGCACTTATGCGACACGAGCCTAATCGATCGTCTCGAATAAAACTGGTTTAATGACCTGTTATGCGCTTCCTGTTGATCCGCATTGTCTGGCAATGCAACTCCGCGCGCTTTATCTGCAATCTACATTCCGTCACTTTTCAAACCGCTTGACAATATTATATTTCCATTATTAATTAACTTATTATTAATAAATTCTGCGTTATAGACGTTGCTCGAGACGACGCGTTCTGCTTCTTATAACGTTTGAATTTTATATAAAAATACATGGTTTATGAATTTTCAAGCAATTTGCGTGAGACGATGCGGTCTCCTTGGGAGATGCGTGAGGCCTAACGTCTGTTTATGTGAGGATGGCAATCACGCGACTACGTGCGGCGGTGCGCAAAGTAAAAGTAAGATATAACATCTCAATTGATGTTTTTATTTTATTTCACTTTATAAAAATTAATAATAATTTCTAACAAGCGAACGCGTAAAATCTATCTAATTTTATCTTTGCTGTCAATAGTCAGTACACACGAACCCGGAAACGGCGATGGTCGCGGTGAGTCCGGTAGATGTCGAGTTCCCTGCAGAAACGGAAAGTGCGTTGACGGTCGATGCCAGTGTCGCAGCGGGTATCAGGGAGAATTCTGCAACGAACGTAAGTATAACTGTACCTTGGATTTTACACGCAAGCACCTGTACAAAAATTTGTTAATTACTGATCAGCTATCTGCCGCGAGCCTTGCTTGAATCAGGGAAGATGCATCGGTCCGGATCGTTGCGCCTGCATGTACGGTTACACTGGGAGACATTGCGAGACCGATTACAGGTACAGACAAAAAAAAAAAACACATCTTTGATTGCATATTTTTTGTCTAGTTACTTTATTTCACGTACGTTTCAGAACCGGGCCATGTTTCACCAAGGTGAAGAATAACCAATGCCTGGCCAGTCTTCAGGGTGTGGTTTGCACGCGACAGATGTGTTGCGCCACCGTGGGCAAGGGCTGGGGTCACCCGTGCGAACGATGTCCGGCTAGACTCGAGTGCGAACTGGGTTACATAAAACCTAATAATCAAGGCCAATGTGTCGGTGAGAGTTACAAGTTTCTAATTTTTTTAATTAACACGTCGCGCAAATTTAGTTGACGAAATCCTCCTCGAAAAGTGTTTTGCACAGTTGAGACGAAATAAAATGTTCGCGCTCTTTCCTCAGATATCAATGAATGCGAAGCGATACCGGGACTGTGTCAGGGTGGAAAGTGTCTGAACACACCCGGTTCGTTCACCTGCGAATGTCCCGAGGGACAGGCGAGGGATCTTGAGACGAACGAGTGCAAAGACAGGGACGAGTGTCAGGAGGAAGGTATTTGCGCGGACGGACGGTGCATCAACACGATAGGCGGTTATTACTGCCACTGCAATCCGGGATTCATACTGAGCCAGGATCGCAGATACTGCATCGGTGATTATACATCGTGTTGGAAAAAAAATATTAAATATTGCAATAATAATAATTTCATCTGTTTGTTTATGTCAACAACATGATTAATTGTCAGATGGCAGACAAGGCTTGTGTTACACAGCGGTGAATCGGAACGGGCAGTGCAAGAATCGATTGTCGATGAGACTGAGCAAGAAGGATTGCTGCTGCGGCAAGAACATGGGCCGTGGATGGGGCGATGAATGCTTCATCTGTCCCAATCCTGGCAGCGGTAAGTATTTAAAAAAAAAAAAAGTATCTAATGCAATAGTTCGTAAAAATACTCTTTGATTTACTTCTTGTCACGCATTTCTTGAAGAAGAGCTACGAATTCGTCAGATCGTGCAATCTTTAAGCAAATTAATTTCCGTTGAATCAAAGCGAGTGATCACAAATGCGTAACTTGTCAAAAATCGGCGAACAGTATAAAATATAAATACGAGTTACTGGCAGTTCTACAGGATCCACGTTATTACTCTAATTGTAGACGATTACAACAGGCTTTGCTCGCAACTGCCGCAACAGTCGCTCATTGAGGTGAACGAGTGCGCGCTGCGACCGGACATCTGTGGCCACGGGCACAAGTGCATCGACACCAAGGAGGGTTACGAGTGCGAGTGCAATCCGGGATTTACGAGAAAACCAGGCGGTAGATGCGAGGACGTGGACGAGTGCCAGTTAGGATACTGCCAGGGCGGGACCTGCCGCAACTTCCCCGGTAGCTTCGCCTGCGATTGTCCGCCTGGATTCGTCGTTTCCGGCGAAGGCAGATATTGCACCGGTAACCGCGCAAATCACTCAAGACATTTTGAAAAAATAGATGGTTGAATGTTGCGTATCTTGTGAACAATGAAAAAAATATCGAACAAATGTCTGTCTAGATCACGACGAGTGCCAGGACACGGGAATGTGCACCAATGGGTATTGCATTAATATGAACGGATCTTTCAAATGTAAATGCAACGATGGTTACACGCTATCGCTCACGGGAAATACTTGCATAGGTGAGAAATGTGATTTGCAAACAACAAATATTGCGGAAGTTGCAGAGAGAGATGTTTTCTCTATCGTTCGAATTGTTGTCCTCAGACATCAACGAGTGTTTGGAAAACCCGAGGATCTGTCTAAACGGTCGCTGCGAAAACACACCGGGATCCTATCACTGTATCTGTCAGTCAGGTTTCACTCCTTCGAGAGACAACACCTTCTGCGTGGACATGGACGAATGTTCCACCAGCGGAATGTGCGAGAACGGCAAGTGCGTCAACATGGAAGGTTCCTTCAAATGCGTTTGCGACTCCGGTTTCAGAATCGGTCCCGATCTGAGCCACTGCATCGGTATTGATTTTACAGATTATTATCAAACGATTTAACTATAAACTGATATAAAAAAAAATACAACTTCAACAATCGCATTAAAATTTCGCAATTCTGAGTAAATTAAACTATTTTATTTAATTCTCCTGGTTTTATTTTGCAAGATATCGACGAGTGTCTGAGTTCACCTTGCCAAAATGGACGCTGCATCAACTCGCCCGGCAGTTTCCGGTGCGAATGTCATCCGGGATTCAATTTAGGTCCCGACGGCAGATCCTGCTTAGGTTCGTATTAAAACAAAAAAAATTCGAGATAGCTGAAGTCGAATCACAATTTTTTTTTATTAAAATATACACCGAATATCTAAACTATTTAACGAAAACAATTTCTCGGGTGATCCCGCGCTGGTTAGATACGAGAAGAGATCTGTGCTATTCGCAGTACAGAGACGGCCAGTGCTCCAACCCGACGTCCACCGCCGTGACGAAGTCCAGTTGCTGCTGTTGCACGGTGATTCTGGGACAACCGATGGGCTGGGGCAGCACCTGCCAACCTTGCCCGCTACCGGGTACCACGGACTTCGAAGCCTTGTGCCCGCACGGCGCCGGAATGACTTACAACGGCGACGGTGAGAGAAACATCTCGGCTTGAAGTTTCGAATATTAAAAATTAGAAAAGAGAAATGATTTTTCAAACAATAAAGATCTCAAATCTTAGAGTTCATTGATTGTTTCGTGAATAAATAATTTAACGCGGAACACGGCTATTACGTACTATAGATATCAACGAATGCGCCCAGAATCCAAACATCTGCGTGAACGGAGGATGCGAGAATCTTATGGGAACTTATCGGTGCATATGCGACAGCGGATACGAGGTGGACGCGACGGGGAAGATTTGCACCGACATCAACGAGTGCGAGCTGGAGGATTCTCTGTGCAGCGGCGGCCAGTGTCGCAACACACCCGGTAGTTTCCAGGCAAGTTTTTCCACCGATTCTCGCTCTTCGGGAATTGCGCGCGATTCACGAGTATCACAATCGCGTAAACATCGTCGTTCAACTTTGCTCGTAGTGCATTTGTCCGACGGGCATGAGATACAACACGCAAAACCAAATGTGCGAGGACATAGACGAGTGCGACGAACTGGGACCGGACGTGTGCTTCAACGGCATTTGCATTAACGTTCCAGGAGCTTACGAGTGCGAGTGTTCGCCGGGCTACGTTCTCGACAACACCGGCCACATCTGTACAGGTACCGACCGACATTTCTTTTTTTCTGTCGAATAACGGCGAAACAGTCGCGAAAGAGATAAATTACGACAAACGTGATGAGGACAGGATTCTGACTTTTCAGACAATCGTCGGGGCTCCTGCTGGACCAAGATGGTGGACGGTCGCTGCGAGAACAATCTGCCGAGAGTGGCGTTACGCTCCGAGTGCTGTTGCTCGGTCGGAGTGGCTTGGGGCAGTCCGTGCGAAATCTGCGATCACACTCTCTGCGAATGTTCGAAGGGCTACGCGAAGGTGGACGGCAAGGGTTGCGAGGACATCAACGAGTGCGAGCTCAACAGCGGAATCTGCAAGGGTGGCGGAACTTGCGTCAACACGGACGGCTCGTATCGCTGCGAATGTCCATTCGGTCTTACCTTGGACGCGACGCGTAAGCCGATGATAACAGAGAATCGTTTTTTCAGGATACATTGCTTTTGATTTTGTCACGAAGAAAATGATGAATTATTGCAACTGATTGTAAAATCTTATAAATTCCGCAATTAACTGTTTATAGAACGTGCTGTAAATTTATTTTATGCAAGACACCGTTTTTTTTTTATCGCAGACACCACGTGCATCGACACCAGGCAAGAAACGTGCTTCCTGGATTATCGCCACGGCCAGTGCGTCAGTCCGATCGAAGGCCATTTCTCTAAGAGTCTCTGCTGTTGTTCCGTGGGTCGCGGCTGGGGTAGCGACAGGTGCGAGCTGTGTCCGAAAACGGGAACGCAGGCCCACGCGGAGCTGTGCCCGCGGGGAGACGGTTTCACCGAGCGTCAGGACATCAACGAGTGCGTCGAGTTTCCGGGAATGTGTCAGAACGGCAGATGCAAGAATACAATTGGCAGCTACAGTTGCAGGTGCAATCAGGGTTACGCGCTTGACGAGCACGGCATTAGATGCATCGGTGAGTGCCTTCGGAGCTCTCGGGATTCCGCGAGCGCTTTTTTTTTTTTAAAGAAATTTTTTTTCAATTTGATTAACTCGAACGCGTTTAGATATCGACGAGTGCGAGATCACGCACGGAGTGTGCGGAAACGGCACATGCAGGAACACCCCCGGGAATTTCCAGTGCGACTGCAGTCCCGGTTATCGCAGCAGTGACATCATGAAGATTTGCATGGGTATGACTCGAAAGAGTTTTTTTAATTTCGAACGTTTTACATTAAAAAAAAAAGTATAAAAACTATTTTGAGATAAAATTTATTTCAGATATAAACGAGTGCGAGGAGACGCCAGGGTTGTGTCGCGGCGGCACGTGCGTCAACACCGAGGGCAGCTTCAACTGTCAGTGCCCGCCGGGGCACGAATTAGGTCCCGACAAACAGTCCTGCAAGGACATCGACGAGTGTTCGAGAACCAGCGGTATATGTTCCAACGGCGTCTGCGAGAACATGATGGGCACCTATCAGTGCATATGCGACGACGGTTATCAGCAAACCGGGCTCCGGTCTCACTGCGAAGACATCAACGAATGCGCGGTCAGCAATGGCGGCTGCGAGGACATTTGTATAAACACACCGGGCAGCTTCTCCTGCACGTGCCGGTGAAGGATCTCTAATCTTTTTTTTTTTTTTCAATTTCTTAGAATTTTATCCGCGATTATAATTAAATTAAGTAGGAAATTTATTTATTTTACTAATTCGTGCGCAATATTGAAATGTTATTTTTTTTACAACAGCACCGGCTACGCTTTAAACCTGGACGGTCGAACTTGCGCGGACGTGGACGAGTGCAAGGAGAATCCTCGGATCTGCAACGGGGGAAAGTGCAAAAATACACTCGGTGGTTACGTGTGTAATTGCACGAACGGTTTATTGCCCGGGAGAGACGGCGTATCTTGTATAGGTAAATGCTTCGTTTTATTTCTGCTTTGTGTATATATGAATTACACGCGTCGCATCTCTTCGGAAAAACCACGTTGCTGATTTTGTCAGATATTGACGAGTGCGCGACGCAACCGCAAATATGCGGGTACGGGGAGTGCTCCAACACGATCGGCTCTTTCAACTGTCGCTGCGAGGAAGGATACTCGGTGAAACCGGCTGAGGGACCGGCGTGCACCGACGACGACGAGTGCCGATTGAATGCTTACTCCTGCAGCGAGTTCGCCGAGTGTCAGAACACTCAGGGTTCGTACATTTGCACGTGTCACGACGGCTTTACCGGAAACGGGATCGAGTGCTGGGACATCAACGAGTGTTCGACGAACAACGGCGGCTGCGACTCCAACGCGCATTGCATCAACACGGAGGGTTCCTTCAAGGTAATACTTCAACGAGCGGTGTTTTTCATCGCATTGAGAAATTCGAGTGAATTTTGTTGAAACTGCTGATTTTTTTTTTCGTAGTGCGTGTGCGACGCTGGTTTTCGAGGCGACGGCTACAGCTGCAAGGACATCGACGAGTGCGCGGAGGACGATACGCTCTGCGAGAACGGCCACTGCCTGAATTATCCGGGCGCTTATAGGTGCGAATGCGAGATGGGCTTCATGCATCCGGACGAGCACAGCGAGCAGGCGTGCGTGGACATCAACGAGTGCGAGATGTTCAGCAATTTGTGCGTGTTTGGTCGCTGCGAGAACATATTCGGCATGTTTCGCTGCGAGTGCAACGAGGGCTACAAGCTGGACGGCTCCGGCGGCAATTGCACCGACGTGAACGAATGCGAGAGCCCACAGTCCTGCCAGTACGGCACCTGCATCAATACGCAGGGCAAATATATCTGCCGATGTCCGCCGCATTACGAACTGGTGGAAGCCGGAAATGCATGCGTCGGTAGGTGTAACACCGTCGAGATTTCGAACGTCGCGTTCTTTTTGAGTTCTTATAATTCCTGTTATCTCACGCAGATAGACGTGAATCGTTGTGCTTCACGGGTTACGAGCACGGAACCGGAAGACCGCAGTGTATCTTCGAGGTGTCGTCGTCGGTGACGAAGGCGACCTGTTGCTGCAGCATCGGCACCGCCTGGGGCAATCGTTGCGAGGAGTGTCCCCAGCCCGGCACGAAGGAATACGAGCAATTGTGTCCGAGCGGACCGGGTTACAGACCGAATCGCGTAACTGTCATCCTGGAGGACATCAACGAGTGCGAGGAACACGAGAACATCTGTCAGAACGGACATTGTACGAATACGTTCGGTAGTTTTATGTGCTCCTGTAACGAAGGCTTCGTCCTGGACGATTCGAAGACCAATTGCATCGGTAATGAAAATATAGAAAATATTTTTGCTTGGACAACGGAATGTTGTAACTGTTGCAAAAATTATTATTGCAGATATAAACGAATGCGCGTTGCATCCGCGAATATGCGGCGTCGGATATTGCATCAACGATCAGGGGAAATATCATTGCGAATGTCCCGAGGGATACATGGCGATGCCCGGAGGAAGTTAGTGCAATTTACGATCAATACAAGTCTATTTAATATTTTATTAATTTTATAAAAATTAAATTCAAAAATCATAAAATGCAACGTATTGTTTTATGTTATTTGTTTTCTTTAGAGGAGTGTGTCGATATGAGAAAGGAATACTGCTACCTCACCTACGATGCCGGCCAGTGTCTCAATCCCATGGTGCAGCCGCAGACGAAGATGCTGTGCTGCTGTTCTATGGGCGCTGCATGGGGCAATCTGTGCGAGAAATGTCCTAGCGAGAGAACTCGTGAGTAAAAAAACGAACAGTTCGAATTCGTCGAACGATTTGGGGCAACGTATAATAAAATATCGAGTGTGGCTCGACACTTCGCAGGTGAGCATGAAATTCTGTGCGGATTGGTACCGGGTCAAATTATGAACCCGATGACGAATGTTTCCGAGGAAATCGACGAGTGCTCCCTGATGCCGACTATGTGCACTCACGGCAGATGCATGAATACTCCCGGGAGTTTCGAGTGCCAGTGCGATCGCGGTTACGTTTACGACCAGGATTCGCATCAGTGTATCGACGAAAACGAATGTCTTCAGGTGCGATTTTCGATATTTTCGTATAATAATAAAAAAAACTATACGTGTAAAATAATTTTCATATAATCACAAAACATTTTAATTTCTACGATGTGATATCATTATTTTTATTCGGCTTAGATACCGAATCCCTGCAGTGGAAACGCGCAGTGCATCAATCAGCAAGGCTACTTCGAGTGCGTGTGTCCTGCCGGCTACAAACTCAGTCCCAGTCAACGCGATTGCATCGACATCGACGAATGCTACGAAAGACCGGGTATCTGCAACAATGGCGCGTGCAGCAATTTGCAAGGTAGCTTCCAATGCGTTTGCTATTCCGGTTTTTCGTTGACGCGCGACCGGGACAATTGCGTCGACATCGACGAATGCCAACGCAATCCGAACATATGCAACAACGGCACCTGCGTCAACACTTTGGGCTCCTACAAGTGTCAGTGCTATCAGGGATTTAAACTCAGCCCGAATAACGATTGCGCTGGTGAGTCTTGCTGTCAAAATATTTTCGATTTTGTTTTATTTCTTACTTCAACAAATATGGGGTTTCCAATTTTTTTTTAATTTATTTCAGATATCAACGAATGTCGAGTGATGCCATTTTTGTGTCGCAACGGCCGATGTCGAAACACGATCGGCGGTTTCGTTTGCGAGTGTGCGGACGGTTACGTGTTGGCGCAAGACGGTCAGCATTGTCGCGATATCGACGAATGTCATGAAGTATATTTTCTTAATTCTTAATTTTTTTTTTTTTGATATATTTTGAAACATTTAATTTCTAAAACCAACTTATCTGAAAAATATCGAATCTTTGCAGATACCGGGTTTATGTCCATCCCCTGGAAAGTGTCAGAATCTCATGGGATCTTACATATGTAGCTGCCCGCCGGGATACGAACTGGATCATACCAGAAAAAAATGCGTGGGTCGGTAATCTTTTATTAAATCGTTAAATTTACTCGGTTGTCAACTTGCGACTGTTCCCAAATATGATTTAATTGTTCTACAGACGTGGACGAATGCATCGAAACCGCAGATATTTGCGAGAACGGTCGGTGCATCAACACGGAGGGTGGTGTAATCTGCGAGTGCCCCGTCGGATATCAATTGAGCGATAAACCAAACTCGATGAAGTGCATCGACGTGAGAGAAGAGCAATGTTACGACAATTACAGACGAGGCCAGTGCACCTTCCCGCGGGAAGGCGGCATGACCAAGAAACACTGTTGCTGCACGATGGGCAAAGCTTGGGGCCGATATTGCGAACAATGTCCGCCGGAAAATAGCGGTAGAGATTTTTTTTTCAGCAAAAACTTCAATTGTCCTTTTTTAAAAAAAGAAACCAACCCTTTGCAGCTGAAAAACAAGCGATAATCTTTCGTCTTTTTATTTCTTATGTACTGCAAAAGCTAATACGTCTATTTAATTTTTTATTCCTCACAAATTTATACGCAGAGGAATTCAAGAGGTTGTGCCCGGAAGGACCGGGACGGGACGACACAGGAATCGACTTGAACGAGTGCCTGTTCATGCCGGACGCCTGTTCCGGCGGCGAATGCATCAACACGGACGGTTCGTTCCGATGCGAGTGTCCGACGGGATACGTGTTGGACGAGACCGGGCGACGGTGCGTGGACAACAACGAGTGCCTGAGCGTGCAGAACATCTGCGGCAATGGCACCTGCCGCAACATCGACGGCGGTTTCGAGTGCTCGTGCAATGACGGTTTCGCGCCTGGTTCCAATCAGATCTGCGAGGACGTGAACGAGTGTTTGGAAATGGGCAATCAGTGCGCTTTCAGATGCCACAACGCGCCGGGCTCGTTCCGTTGCATCTGTCCGTACGGATACACTCTGGCACCCGACGGACGCCATTGCGTAGGTAATTGAACAAAACAAATTCTCGCAAACGTTAATTTTTCCACGTAATAAGGCACGTGTGTGAAAAATCGTGTCAATTGAATTTTGTTTCGATGTAACAAATTTTTCTTCGCAGATGTTGACGAATGCGCCACGCCGGCGAACGATTGCAGGTTCCAGTGCAAGAATCTAATCGGCACTTTTATGTGCATCTGTCCTCCCGGATATCAGAAAATAGGAACGGCCGACGAGTGCAAGGATATCAACGAATGCGCCATCAACTCCGGTCTTTGTCAACACGGCCGTTGCGTGAACCTGGAGGGAAGCTACCAGTGTCTCTGCTACGACGGCTTTGAGCAGAGCTTGGACGGAAAGTCGTGCATCGGTGGGAAACAAACGTTAAAATAATAAATTTCAGAATATAAACAAATCGACTACCTAAATTTTAATAAAACAAAACAATTAACGAATGAAAAATGTGCGAGAATAAAATATTTTTACATTAGATCGAAGAGTCGGGTATTGTTTCCTGCAAACGATCGGCGGCAGATGCACCGCGAGAACCTCGGAATTGCGCACGGTCACGAAGGTGGACTGTTGTTGCACCATGGGAGCGGCGTGGGGACCGCACTGCGAGATTTGCCCGTCCAGAGACTCGGACAATTACAACGAACTTTGTTTAGACAAAGGGTTCTCCATTGACGGACAAGGTACGCTAAAGATCTCGCTCTCCGTAACGTACGTGTAAATACATTTGTTTTTTTTTCTTTTCAGATATTGACGAGTGCAAGACCATACCCGATCTTTGCAGAAACGGTCTGTGCATCAACACTCTCGGTTCTTACAGATGCATATGCAACAAGGGCTACAAAGCCGACAAGTCTGGCACTCAGTGCATCGGTGAGTTTTTTCTTCGCAAAAAAAAAAATAATATAACGTTTGTAAGATGTCGCACGTGTAAATACAAATCGAAATCGCAGACATTAACGAGTGCGAATTGACGCCAAAACCGTGCAAGTACACCTGCCAGAACACCGAAGGCAGTTTCATCTGTTCGTGTCCGTCTGGTTTCATTCTGAATCCGGACGGCGTCAGCTGCAGGGATCTGGACGAGTGCGCGACTGGGAATCACTTGTGCCAGCAGAATTGCATAAACACTCCGGGAAGTTACACCTGCGGTTGTCAGGAAGGTTACATCCAGCAAGGAGACGCGTGCCACGGTATACGCGTCTTTTTTTCTATTATAAAATTACAGTTTTTATTTAAACTATTCGCCTTTGTATGATTTTACTTTTGCGACTTGTTCGTTGAATGATTTTTCCTTCAGATATAAACGAGTGCGAGCAATCCAACATCTGCCCGAAACCCGGCAAGTGCATCAACACTCTCGGCAGTTTCCAGTGCATTTGTCCGAGAGGTTTCAAACTGGACCACTCCGGACGATTTTGCACCGATCACAATGAGTGCGCTGACGATGTCGCTTGTGAACACGGTTGTCAGGTGCGCGCGTCACTTGTTATTATCACTTTTCGCTTTCGTAAAAAAAAAAAAAAAGATTAATCCACACTTCGCAAGCAAACTCCGTTACTCAGCTTCAAGTTCTGATTTCTTAGAACTTCATGGGTAGTTATCGCTGCGGATGTCCGGAAGGCTTTGTCCAGCATCTCTACTACAATCAGTGCATAGACGAGAACGAATGCAATTCGTCGCCTTGCGGCGACACCACTTGCATCAATGTGATCGGCAGTTACAAGTGCGGTTGCCCGGACGGTTATCAGTTCGATAACAATCTGGCGATTTGCGTACAAGTACGTGATTTTTTTATAACAAAATTTTTGTCGCATATTTTTTTTTTTTTTTTTATACACAATATTTTGCTCAACTTTTATTTCGCTCTGCGCAGGTGAGCGCCGGATGCGTCGGCAGTCCTTGCGCCTTCGGATGCACGACCAACGGAGCAAGTGGATTTCTCTGCAGCTGTCCCACCGGTTATCAGCGAATAGGACAAGTGTGTTTTTCAAAAATTTCGTCGTTTTTTTTTTATTAAAAATCAACGCTGCGTATTTGAGAAAGAAACCGATATTTTGTTGCAAATATTTGAAAAAGATAAAAATTTGCTTTGTTGTTTTGTATTGCAGGGCCATTGTTTGTCCACCATTACTCCTTTATCTCAAGGACGTTACGACGAGGATATCAGCAATGTGCCGACTTTCCAAATCAATCCCGATCCTTATCACATACCACCGGCCGACGATAGGACGATCTCAACGGAGGGATGCTTCTCGTGCAAAGTTTGTTTTATTTTTTGGTTTAGCTTTTGTTTTAATTAAAGACTATAGAATAAAATACGCGATCTTTCGTATCAGATAAATGGAAAAGGACGGCACAGAAGAGGCGCTAGAAACGGGACGGTGGACGAAGAAACAAAGACGAGAAGAAACGAGATAAAGAAGAAACGTCGAATTGGCAAGCAAAAGAGACACCATCACGGAATGGCACACGTGCTTAAAATCAATCTGCGTCAAACGAGGCATCGTACGCGAATCATCAAGCTGCAGTCCGCCATCAAGGTAATTATGTCGTTTGTAATTTTAAATCAGATCTTAGTGTAACAAAATTCTGTGATTCTCGAGAACGTAAAAGTTTTTCAGCTTCGGTTTTACAATCTTTTCAATTAAAACTAAGTAGCAATTGTATTCTCTTGCAAAGGGCGAAGATATGAATTACACTATCGCGCGTGGCAACGACGGCAATCACTTCGAAATCGTCAGAGAACGTGGCATCTCCGCTTTGCACTTCCGCCATCGGCTGAAGAATCCTGGGGAATTTCACATAGTGATCCACGGTCGTCCGGCAGACGCAAAGACTTTGAGAACGGAATGGGAGAAACCTCTGACACTTACAGTTCATCTCGTAGTCACGAAATAAGTCGCGAGAAAAAAGATTAATTTAAATCGCGCGAGAGAAGACACCAATACACAGTGTGTTACGCTTTTTCTTAGTCAATTTCGAGCTATATGGCAAAGTATTAAAAGTATCGCAAATGCCAGCGTATATATGTATAAGAAAGGATATATGGGGAGAGCAATTGAGAGATAGAGAGAGAGAAAATATCCTTGCCCAAGTAGGAATCTTTAAAGTATATAGAACAAAGATTTAAGATAAATGATCGTTAAGTGCCTTGATATCTGTGTTCATTGCGCACAAACTGCATTATTTAACTGCCGGATAATAAAATATATAATTTTACAAGCAACAACGATTTTTTTACGACTGTCAATTGACGATATTTGTGACACTTGTACACTGCCAATTATTTGCTTATCGAGTTACAATATCCGTTTACTAATAATTCTCACACATTGTATTCAAAAGAGTTCTCTCCGAACTCACTGCCTACACTTACATTACGTGTAAATGTAATACAATTATTGAAAGTAATGCGCTAGAAATGTACAAAACATTAGATTACAATAGCTTTTAAGAGCAAAGAGAACACGAATATATACGAAACGTAACTTTATATATTTATGAATTTTATGTACAAAATTATAGTATATTTTGTGCTTAAACCTTACAAAGAGACTTTTTTTATATATACAATTTATATATATATATATCATCGCTTGATTATAAATTATACAACAGTTTGTGTCTACGTTTTATTAAGAATTTTAATTTTTATGTACGATAATATAATTACTAGAACACACATGCCACAGGACTGGTAGATAATAAATATCTGAATAGAAATTTCTCTCAGTCGTTTGAAAGCGTACCGAACTTGTAGGTCATGTCGTGGACATAAATCTTTCCCGGATACAGCATGCAAGACGCGAAATGTTTCACGTTGATAAGATTGGGATGATTCTGCGGCGATAGAGCAAATCCGCCGTGACGACGATAAAGGATATTTCCTTTTCCACGAATTTTTACGTCAGTTTTTCTCTTCGTCTGTTCGAAATGTGTACTTGTTTTTAAAAAAAGACTAGAACTCTTTTAATTATTTTCATCGCAGAACGAGTGCAACAAAGAGTTGAGAAATTAATTTATTAGTTATTGAGAAATGCTCAGTGCACACATTGACAGTATCAAGTTATTTATTTTTTGCTTTTTTATGTCTTTAAAATTGGATATGTATATCGACATATATCGCATTTCGATATATATCGCATATCGATCGTCGATCTTCTTTTTGTTTCTAATGGTATTAATAACGTAATAACATTTTAATAAAATAACAGAAACATACATACGGAAACTTGTCGTATCTTTTTCTCTCAGCAATTAAAAGCAGATATGATAGGAGAGTGACTTATGCGTGCGTGAAAGTACGTGTCAAGGGGAAAGCGCGGATCTATAGCGAGAGTCTACTGTAATTTCAAGCACTGACTTATTAAGTTCAGACTCACCAAGTCTAAAGACTCAACTCGTGTATTTTTGCAATCTCCCCATCCGTGATCTTTTAAATCGGGGAGATAAACGCGTTCGGGATCCGGTAACTCATTGCCCGTATAAACATGCAACACGGGGTGATTTGAATAAACTTCCAGAAATCGTCCGGAAGTAGGATGCACAATTCTTTTTATACATTTTAATAAAAATTAATTAATTAACAAAGCATTGTATTATACAAAGCGCTTTTGTAAATATTATAGAAGTTATAGATCATTATAAGAGTTTAGTAAATCAATTTCATAAAAAAATGTTATAAAAAAAAATTCACAGATTTAAAAGACTGGGAAAAGTTGTACATATATATGATTACCGTGCGTGGAAACGGTAAGTCCAGCAACTCGGACTGTTTACGCACAGACTGTGATTGTAACCTCCGCCTGGTATATCGTACAACCGACGTCGATTCAACTGTACGGGTAAACGCAGCTCCAGCGATGTTCCATCGACAGGAGATATGGTGCCGGTCGGTAAGCTTTTTGCGTCTATAAGAAGCCAACTGTTGGCATTCACCGTGAGCACGTGTTTCTCAAGTTCCTTAGAACCCGCACCCTACGTTCGAATAATAAGTCAAACACTTTAGAGTGCAAGTTTTTAGAATTAAATTGAATAATATATCGGTAGCAAAAAAGTTATCTTTTTAATTATATGTTTATAATTATACGTATATTGTTTTATTTTATGTTATTGTTCTTGAGCCACAAATGTTAGTCTTAATAAAACAAATTCACTCCTTAAAATCTTACGTGTCCGGCGAGATTAAACAAACAGTAATTGGTGACGTTTGCGGGGGTGAGTTTCGTGCTGGTGGCGCGTACATTAATGTGAAGCTGATTCTCATCCGTCCACGTGTATTTAACTTGGGTCAACATATCACCGGGATAACCGTCGCTGTTATCTCGACTCAGATACGACATCACCTCGTCGGAAAATACAATAATAAACACAAACAATAAGTTTAACACATTTTTAATTAATCTCAGGAAATAAGTTACATCCTATACCACTTGATTGTTCACTATTTGCGACTGCCAATTGACATTGTCGAACGTGCTATCGTTGAATCCTTTTCCGGTCTTATCGTTGATCGACGAGGGATGATGCGTCGCATAATCATGGGATTTTAAATTAGCAGAAATGGGATTAGCAACACGACCGATAATGCTTCCCACACATCTGTTCTTCAAATATCCTGATGCGACACGTTGGCAACAATAGTAAAAAATTACTCAAAACACAAACGAATGAATTTAACAATTTGATCATTCGCGTAATTGATTTTACCGTTCATGTCATCGAATCCTAGAACGACATCGGCCAGTTTACCCTCTCGATTGGGAATCCTGATCGATTGAATACTAGCGCCCCAGGATATTAGACGAACAGTTGCGTTGTGTTTATTCATCAGAGTGTATCTGTTCGTGTCAAACAATGTATTTAAATTACAGGTGAATAACTTAATCATCAAATGACAGAAAGCATTCTTTTTTTATCTCTTTTAGCTTAGTATTATGCTTTTTATGCTAAAAAATCATAGCAAAAGCAATCTGTTGTTCTCTGTACACAGACATCGTCTCTTCAACCCTCTCCTGAATTTTCAATTGAAACAATAATAAATTCGAGCAAACGCTTTCCTACTTTTCCAGATTACCTTGTAATAATTTCGCACTACCTTCTAATAATTTCGTATGGTTTCTTCAACGCAGCACCGTATGGTCTCGGTACACGTCCAAAGCCATCTTCTTCGATCAAAGTGGTTTCGAAATATGACATGATTTAGAAACAGAGAAAAGTAAAAAACAATAATAAATTTATAATAAAAACTATAATTGCACAAATATTACGCGAAAATTTGAAAACTTGTTTCGAAAGAAACGTTTAACCTTATTTATAATGATTTATTGACTTGAAGTTAGCAATGCGCGCAATACGCTGCGTTTATGAAAATCAAACCTCTGGTATTCAAGTGATAATTTATTATGAATCAGATTAGACAGGTCTGAAAACTGTCATCAGTAGCTTATGAAAAGTTTCTGTTTTTATCACATAAAAAAAATACATATTTCTTTCTCAATCTCTAATTTGACGTATTGTGGAGAGGAGCGTCTATGATTTTACAATTGACAGATCCTTCCGCCTGCATTCTCATCTTCATACAGGAGGTGTCGTACGAGGGGGAAGGGGTGTCACTAAAAATCGCGAATTGCGATGGTGCGATTCGATTATCCCGAGGGATATACGGCGCCTTTTATCGTCCCGGTGCACGTCGATCGGGAGTCTCCCCGCTTCCACCGCGCGCTTTAGAAACAGTCGATAGAAATAATTACATTAATGGCGTCGCCGACAAGAGAGAGAGAGCAGCACCGACAACCCCCGGGCACTGTCGCCACCCTCTCTCTCTCTCGTTCTCCGACGAGCTCGCGCTCTCGTGTGTCGGAAGGCATCTCAAATGGGAGCGGAGAGAGCAGGCACCTCTCTCTCGACGGGAAGCGTAACGCTCTTCTTCCACCCCCGCTATATTGCTGCGAGTTATATACAGAATGGCGCGCTCGCACCATCTCGCGCGGCGCAGCGCGCGGTGCGACGCGAGCCCGCGCGCGCTTTCTTCGTCACAATAGCGTAATGCCATTCTCGACGCGGTAACGCGACAATGGCGCCGCATCCCGCCGCTGGAAAGTAATTATCTTAATGTTCTGACGAGCCGGTGAGCGCGCGCGCAAACGGAATAGAGACACTCACTGGGAAACGACGACAACTCGTCGAGGGTTGGCAGATCTCGGGGGCGGATTCGTCTTGCGACAACCCCGTTCTTATCTCCGTTAACACTGAGCGGCGGAACGCGATCGATGTGTGAAAACCGTGAATCCTGATGACTTGCTTGTTGGCATATATATTGCTCCAAAGTAACACGTTTAGTTATATTGTTGAATTAAATGGGAGCACAATGCGTAAACGCACTTTTTGTCACATCAAGTTGTAACAAAAAGTCTGACGTCCTTGCAAAGATTTATTTGTTCTTTTCACTGGCATATTGATTTAATATATTGAAAATTATTTAATAAAAATTATCTAATATCTTAAACTAATAAATTTTCTATTTTAAAATATTACTTGAAAAAAAAAAATGCACATCTTGTTTTTATCGATATACGAAGAGTGCAATGTCGGAACACACATGCGTAAACATTGTAAAGGGTAAGTTCACGCTTGGCGCACTTCGCAATCCCTCCCGATCGATTACATGGAAAATCATGCAGAATCCGAAGGTCTCGACAGAAGAGGAATCCATAATTCCATTGGTGCGCCTGCAAGCGAGTGATCCTTTGTCCCAAGTCCTAGATGGTGGAAGGAGGGTTACGGAGATCTCAACGCGGAAAGAGAGAAAACGCACGTTTTACCATGACCACGCAAGGCTCGTATTAACCCTCTTCCCAACACCCGCGTCGCGTTGCTTGCCCTTCTCTTTCCCATCTCAATTAGTCATTACGTCTAACGGCATAGCGCGATGCCCTTCTCGAACCTCCCTCCCACGTCCGCGGCTGGGTTTCCACATTAATTGCGTCTCGGCGACGCGTTCGCACTTTCCCTCCTCCCCCTTACTGCCACTTATATAGGGTGTTTTCAAAAGGATTAGTGTCGACGCCACGAGCCGCATAATTCGACTAGGCCCTATTCTCTTCTTGGAGAGAAATCAGATCAGCAACTAATCTCTGTTCCTCTCGACGCGTAAATTGGAACTTTTCTTAAGATTACTATGAAGTGATTATTTATATATTTATATATTGTTTCCCATCTGCATTTTATATAAGAGATTTTTACTAAATGCGACATCGCATTGACAGATGCATCAATGCGAAAAATTCGCTTTTGTCTCTTAAAACTTGCGCTTCTGAGAGGAAAAAAAGCATCTAGTTACATAAGACAAAAAAACAGTTTTCGGAAATGCGAGGTATTCTGTTGCACCCCATATTTCAAAACCGCACTTTCTAAAGTTTGACAGTTTTTATCATACGACGCGTTTCTTCTTCACAGAATAAACACCCCGTAGATCGTGCACGTGTGCTTACACATGCGACAGATTTCAGCGCATGAACGGGCTCTAGGGTTGCACTTAGTAGTCGACTCTTTCCGCCCGCCCCTTTCCCCTTCGTGACTGATCCCTACCGTTGCTGGATACAACTCACCTACCTACGAAAACCGGGGAGGCAGTCGCTAATTACGCAACGCGTTCGAGCGTGTTCTTCGGAGTGGCAACGTGGCACCGCGATGGGTCCGGATTTCTCTCCACCCCCTTTCCTCTTTCCCTCCTTGTTATGCTTCTGTGATCTCACACGGAATCTCTTGAACCCGATGACTCCACTCTCCTCATCTAAACTGCGTCTCTATCGAGAAAAAGCAAATGAAAGAGAGAGAGAGAGAGATAGAGAGATAGAGCAATAATTTATGTAAAATGTGTTAATATATTTTTTTTAATAAAAAGTCTTTAAATAGATAAAAAGACTACGACTTTGTACATAAAATAACTATGTATCCATATATATCGTGGTTTTGTTAAACCTTTTAAAGATTTTTTAAATTTTGCTCCATTCGAATGCGTAATAGGATTTATAAATGTATTAATTACCGCGGGGTACATTCAGATTCTGTACCGCTGAATCTTTTAGGCTTGAATCCGGGATATAAATTGCAAAAGCGATCATTAACGGCAAGGATAACGAATTGGATGGGCATAAACGAGAATTCGTGAGTCAGAAGGAAGAGGGTGGGTATATGCATATATTGACGGGAAGGGGAAGAGGAGACAATATCGGGCGGGCTATACTTAAATTACCTAGGAAGCATTCATACGTGGGACAAGCATTGTCATCCCAAGGGATTGTCTCTCAGACACCTTACGGGCACGCTTTATATCGCGGGGGTGTGCTACAGGGGTAGAAGAAGCCCGGACGGGGGCAAAATGGGAGGAGGGAGAGACCTTTATTAGGTAGATAAGCGAGATGCGCGCGAGCGCGTTATATATAGGTGCCCATTCTCGTTTTACTCACTTCAATGCCTAATGAAATCGAGTTCTTGCAAGGGAAAGCTGCCCCCTTCCATCCTCTCCTCCTCGCGTCGAGCGGGCAGGGAAAGGAGAGGGCGAGAGAGAGGACGACAGCGAGGACATGAGATAATTGGTATTTTGTCTCGCCGAATCCTTTGTGCCCGGAGTTTTAATTGACTTCGAGATTTTTCAATACCAATTTGCACCCGACTGCATGCGAGAAAGAATATGTGTGCACAAGCGTGTGTGTATATGTGTATATGCGTCCATGAGGTATTCTCGCGGAGAGAGGCCGACGGAATGGCGACCACGTCGCTGGATTTTTTCCACGACGGAAGAGACGTGTTCCTCGTTTTTCCTTCCGCTACCTTTGTACGTTGCTGCGACGAGGGTGGGTTTTATTTTTCGGGGTGGTGCACCCGGCAAGATAATAAATTATTAGCTGACGGGCTTTGCCTTTCTAGATTTTTTTGTCCAATCGCACCGAGATCGATGATGAAGCGACAGAAGCTACCAAGAAATATTTTTGTGATAATATCAATTTATTATCGAAGCAATTAGTTTGTTAAAAATAAATTGTTTTATTTTTTTTTTTAATATTAGATATTACTTTTTCCAATTATCTACATGCAGAGTGAAGTTCTCATCGTTGCATATTAGTCAGCAAACTCTTTTAAGTAGAGAACTCATCCCTAGTCAATATGTTCAATGAGGGGATAACCACATACGAAAGCGAGAAGATGTGATTTTTGAAACGTGAAAGAAAGAAGGAAGGCGTTTTGATCGCAACGGAGAAAGGATGTTGAAAAACAATCATATATAACAGACGAGATCACAAAACAACTAATACCGCTCGCTGAAAGGCGAATGGCGTTTATTCGTTCGCATCTCTGAATGTCCTCCGGGAACCAGGAAGGCGAAAGAGGATGGCCCAGGGATGACGGAGGGGTGATTTGAGATTGGGAAAGGGGACAATGTTCTCCCTTTCTCTCTCGCTCCTTTAGCCTCTTTTCATTCTAATCCAAGTGCCCTGTCGTCGAGAGGATTTTTTGCATTGTATCCACAGATTTCCCATAGGAGGGTAACCGTCAGATTTCGCCCAGCATTGTTTCACGGAAGCAGCCGCTCTTTTCCTCCTTCCCTCCCACCTTCTTTCTCATTCTCTCTTTCTCTCTCTTTCTCTCTTTCTCCTCTTTCTCTCTCTCACTCTTTCTCTTTATACACATGTGTAAACTAAATAGGATCAAAATTCGCTTTCGAGCAAACTTCTGATTGATTTATTTGTGAACGACGAAAAGACGGCGCAAAAGAATTAACCGGTATCGAATAAACGTTTGCTTGATTATTTCGTCTCGTAATATGAGATATAGCACATTAAAATATATTGCTGTAAAGACTCGAGAGTGAGCGGAGAAAAATAATCGATTTCAGTAATTCTCGATATTGTTTTGTCCACACCTGAGAATCTTCATTTCTTCTTACCGGTTATGTTCTCCTAATACACTTGATTTGCGGCAATCTCATTGATAAGTTGTTAACAAATTCTCTAGGATTTTGTTTCGTTTCTCTTCACTGATTGTATCTGACAATTATTCAACAAGAAAAATTTTCCAGCTTTTAAAACAATATTTTCGTATTTATATGTGTATAATGATTTTTTTAATATTAAATTACATATTACACAATGGCATATATACGTATTACAAGAAAGCTTTACGAATTGCAGATAAGTTGTGTAATATCTTTGCAAATTATTTAAAAACGATAAAAAAATAGTCTCTCAAAAACATTTTCTTTTTTTTTCACAATTGTCATTCATCAGTGGAATTGAAAGTGCGTTAAATGGTCAATCGAACTGAAATCTGAAGTCTGAAAGAACTCGAAAACAAAGTGAATCAAGAGTTTTCAGAATAAAAAGAAACAGTGGAGGATGAGAAGAATAGTGTACAGCGTGTCTCGAGATCCAAAACAAATATCGAAGTTGAATCCGCAAAGTTGAAGAAGACACCGAGAGAAAAAGAAAGAAGAAGAGAAACGCTCCTCTTCGTTTCCGCGAATAAGTATGCGAGTGTAATCGGAATTATCGCTCGATATCGCCCCCGCGGTGGCGCACGCGACGACGACAGTGCGCGGAAAACGGAGCCAGTCAATAACGGATCGGTCTATACGCTATTTGTACTTCATCGTATCGAGGTAATCGATAATAATAATTGCAGTCCGCAGTATTGCCCCCTTCTCTCGTCTCCTTTCCGAAACTGCCCACTCTGCGCTCGGCGGTGGCCGCCGAAGTAGGGTCGCGAAGATCGACGAAGTAGAACGAAGTGCAGCGGAGTTACGCTAAAGCGGGGACGCGACAACCAATGAAGCACAAGGGGTCGGTCTGGTGGGTGGGTCGACTCGGTCAAGCCTTCGACATGAACGACGAAAGTTACGCCCATATAGACGGCGAGGATCGACTGAAGGGAGGTCCCCCGTTTGTATGAACGTACGTGGCGAGAAAGAGGGAAGAGAGAAGACAACAAGGACGGTGAGTAACCAGCGATCTAAGCAATGCCTGGCTGTCAGTTCAACCCGGGCAACCGGTTGGAGTGCAATCGTGTTAGGTAGATTTGTGTCGGACGCGCTCTGCCCGTTGTTTACTGACAACTAATCAACGATAAACTAATGTAACGAGAAGAAATCAACGTGATGGAAAGACAAGCACTCACAGGAATATTTTGCTGTCTGAAATTGTTGAAGTTAGTTCATAATACGGAACATGTGTTTATAACGTGTATTGTACGCGACGTGAAAAACCACACGCAAACCACAGCGTCAACAAACTGGTATGATATTGGCTCAATCTTATCACTTATGTGAAACCGTTTATAATTTTTTTAACCGTTTTAATTTTATTATATTTATCATTGTAGATTGAAAGAAACTTGTTTCGTTAAGCTATATGCGCTTTCACACGTAATTTCTACAACATATTTGTCTGATATCTCCCTGTGATATTGCTGTGGTCTGATGTTTGTTAACGTTATTGTTAAACAAACAAAATTTGTATTTGTCAAGGTGCTCAGCTGAGAAAGATCGCGATGGATCGTCATCATCAGAATCCGATCTATCCGTCGAATTCAGGCTATCCTTATCTCCGAAATATCGATGCGGCTCATCTCAACGCGTCTCACTTGTCTCCGATGCGTTCCCCGTCGCAGGATGTGACGGGGGCCGCCGAGCCACGCACGTCGCAAGAGGAACACGTGAAACGACCGATGAACGCTTTTATGGTGTGGTCCCGTATGGAGCGAAAGAAACTTTCGACAAACAATCCGAAGATGCACAATTCCGAGATCTCGAAGATACTGGGCAAGAAGTGGAAGGAACTCACGGAAGACGACAAGAAGCCCTACATAGACGAGTCGAAACGGTTACGGAATCAACACATGGAGCTGTATCCGAACTACAAGTATCGACCCCGAAGAAAACCCAAGGGACTGAAGGATCCGTCGAGGCGCGTAAATCCGGGAGCCTTCGGGTTCACGTTGCCGCCGTATTTTGCCTCGACCGGCGTCTCTCATCATCATCATCATCCACATCACCCTTTAAACGCTTATTCGCGTTTACCACCGTATTCTTTCGCGAGCGGTTTAGAAGCCGTTCATTTCAACAAATTGGTCGCCGCGAACTCCACCGCCGGAATAGTACCACCTTGTACCACGGCGTCCAATGACAATAACAACAACGCGGCCAGCGCGGTTGTCAATGGATTCTATCCGAATTTCTACCTGTCGACCCCACCGGCGGTAAGTAATCCACCGACGACGCCGCACCTGAGCCCGCTCTTCTCGACTAGTCATCATCCGATAGGAACCACCGTATCCCATTCCCAATTGATGTTCTCCCCCGCGACATCCGCATCTGCATCCGGAAATAGTAATATTTCTGACACCGGTTCTTCGCCGTCGTTCTTGCCACCTGTGACATCCATGTTAGATTGCGATCAGTTTCCCAGACCTGATCCTTCGTTGAGATGATAAACGAAATTGTTTAAAACTCTTTGAAGAGCCTGAGAGTTTTTTTAGCAAAAAAAGAAAACATTAATGGAATGCTCGAAATGTACATATAGTGTTTATAATTTAGAAAAGTTTTTCGGGAAAAAGATACAGAGGGAGAGAGAAAAGAAGAAATAAAAGTTAATAAAAAGAAAAAAATTGATAAAATGATTTTTGCGACCAATCGCTTTGCTGGCTTGTTGATCGTCCTTGGTGGTCTTTTGCGAGAATGGCTGTCGGCAAGGCCGTCTCGCTGTCAACGACGCGGATAATTGAATTAGCATATTAATGCAGCAGAACAATGGAGTCGTTTAGGTCCGGATTCGTTTTGTCTCGTCCAATGGGTTTTATTGTAGCGCGGTGCTCGCGAGTGAATAGCCACATTCTAACCCTCCCAGATTCTTCATTTTGTTTCCAAATAATGTTTCCTAATTGCGGATGCACTTTTAACATAATCTAACCTTACGCATACCTTGCTGCGGAGATGATAGTATTGCAGCGAGAGACAAATGCAACATCTGAATAGGAATATAAAAATAAATAAATAAAAATTTATCTATAAATATATATACAAAGCTTTAAAAAAATAATATTAATTGTAATAAATGCTTTGTGTAAATAATAATTCTCTATCAAATCCATAAATTACAAGTACAAATATATATACTATCATATATAGGTATATATTTATTTATAAGTGTAATTGTCACATTTTACATTTGTTTCTCTCTGTTATACTTTACATAACTGGTCACATTGGTCACGAGCAAACATGTATATATAGTTATATCATGATACGACAATTATGTGTACAATAATAATATTAGATAATTTCTTTCTGATTGTTCCCGAACAACAATTTTCAACGATAATTGGGAAAGAAGTGTTAATATAAACTGGATTTATAATTTTTACAAACAAAATCTACTTTGAAGTGTAAATAATCAATAATGTTAGCGATTACATCTAGAACAACATGTACGCACATTTTTCTTACACATATCGTAACGAGAGTTTGAGAAAATAGGGTAGCAAAATAGAATTGTAATATAGGAAATAAGATGTAAGTACATATGGTACAGACAAAAAAATAAATAAAATTTTATTTTGTATTATTTTACGAGTTTTTTATTATTCTCTCAACTTTTACTCAACACCGGATCATATTTACACCCCTTTCCCTATAGATAAATATCGAAAAACTTGACCATTAATTTTGTAAGAATGCACTCTGTGTATTTTAGTTAAAAAATATATATTAAAGCATATACAAATATATTTTTACATTTAACTCCTTCACGCTGCAGACGCAAAAATATTTATCGACAAAAAATAATCTTTCAATTGAACGATGTGTCTATTCATGAAAAATTATCCGTTACTTACGGATGCCGCACACAGCAAGTGTTGCTTTTTTTTTTTTTTTTGGTGAAGCGCACAACAGCGAAACCATTTTTATAATGTGTATTTATATATTTATATGTTTATATGTATGTATGTGTATATTTTATATTACTTTTTCTTTACATATCTATTATATATACATATATATATATATATATATATATGTAGGAACACATACATATATATATATTTTATACGCATAATTTTATTATTTAAATTATTTATACATATAAAATGTCACATTTTCATGTTACATGTAAAATGTACGTTATATATATACATATATATATGTATTATATTTATATATATGTACATATATATAAAATAATATATATAAAGATGTAATAAATAATAAAAAATAATAGAAAGTTAATGTATTAATTTATTTACCTATAGTAGTCTTTTCATCAGCAAAAAAAATACTGTGACTTATAAAAAAATAAAGACATAAAGATATTTATACAATACATATGTTTAGTTATATAAAATCATGCGCATGTGTAGATAAGAATTAATACATAAATTGCAGGTAAATAAATGCAAAGTTACATAAATTGTTTTAAGAGAATTTGCATAATTCTTCTTTTAATGGAATTTATAAACAAAGTTATTTGCATTTATTTTCTTCGTATATACACACATATACATACAAACACACATATAATTACATAATCTATAAAGTACATATATATATATACGGCTGATTATAGATTTTTCGAAATAGTATACACATATGTAACAAAATAATAAACAATGAAGATGGTAATACAAATACTTTTTAATATACTCGTAAGAAACTTGTACAAAGAAACATGTGACGCGTACGTATGATGTTTCCATACTGTCTATTGTCTATACATATAAATGAAGAAATGTAATGTTTATCAAAACTTGATCATTATTTGTACAGAGAGCACAAAAATTCGAATAAAATCTTTGCATTCAAAAAGAAGTCGGTGCGTTTAAGTTTTTTTCTTCTTCTTCAAAAAGAATAAATACAAAAGACCTTTCACACAAGGTTCTTCGTGGAACAACGATGGAAATTTGACTACTTGGGAAAGAGAGACTGCTCATTTTTCACTTTGTGTAAAACAATGGGTGTCAGTTTCGGAACGGAAAAGATTTGTCAATAGAGTGTTCACGGTTCATATATTGTACAAAAGAGAAAGAACATAAGAGGAAGTTAACAAAATATGACATTTGTCACTTATTATTTCTGTCTTTTTCAGACCTCGTGTGAATTTCCGGTTATTAGTTATTGAGTTTTTTTCTATAACAAAGAAACTACACCCAGCCTAGACAGCGCATATTCCCAACAGATGACTTAACAACTTTAAAGACGTCTTCTTGTCTTTTAGACATCTTTAAAATATCTTTTAGTCTTTTTGTGCTGTCTAGGCAAGTGTTAGACATATGTTTCTAAATCTGTGTAAATCTAATCAATAAAATTTCTTCTACATGAAATAACATTTTAATTAATGAGTTTTAGAAAAAAGTATATGCATTTTAAATATGTGTGCACATATGTTATATAAGTTGAAAATTTTTTTATACTTCTTTCTACCTTATTGCGTAAAAGATATATATATTTTTTTTGTAAACGACTTTACTTACTACCGCACAAATATTTAATTACGTTGTGTGTTAATTACACCTCGTCTTTTCGTACATTATATACTTTGATTTAAAGCTCCGCGCTTTTCGAGTGAATAGTCACGGATATTGTATTTGCACGAAAAGTGGAAGGTGCAACGCAATCGCTTGGTGCGCCGAATCCTTTCGTTTTTCAGTCTCCCGGTATAACAAAGGCTTCCGGTTTTCCCTTCAAACGACGCGGTAGCTTTCGAAATACGCCAGCATATTTCAAAGGGTTCTTGCCACTCCCGTCGTCTCAATCGCTGAAACTAATTTAATTAACTAATCACCGACGGTTCAGGTATTACGCGTGAGGAAACTCCACTATATATGCCTCATTCGAAGCGTTTTCAGTACGGAGAAATGGCACCATATGATCAAAGACATTCGAACATGACAAACAGGTGGATTATACATATTAAATTCAATTCTATTCTTATAAAAACGAATAATCTAGAGGCAAAGCAATTATAATAACAAATATTTAAAAAAAAAGAAAAGCCAAAAGCAAGTTACATATTTGCATAATTAAATTATCACGGACTTCTTATGTGAATTTCGATAATAGTATTTGAAAAGATGTAAAAATTAATTAATTATTTAATTAATTTTTACATCTCGTAAGACCTATTTATATTCGTAGTTTAGTAACTTTCTCGAGCATTAATATTCTTTATTAATTATTATTTAATTAAGTTTTAGATTTTTTCAACAATATAACATTAAGTTTCCGTTTAAAATACTATTAGATTGGATGATTATCTTTTGAGTATTATCAGTTTTGCGCGGAGTAAAACTTTATGACACAGAATTGCGGTAGTTGCCACACCGAGTAAACTTTTCGGCTTCTCCTGCCGAACCTGTCAAAACTCCGCGGGAAAGTCTCTTTAGAAGTCGCGCTAAATAATTAAGAAATCCACTTAGGTTCTACATTCATCAGGGCGATAAGACCCGTAGGGAATCGACTGTTCCTCACCGACAGAATTAAGTCGTCGGAAATGGACAATAGTCATCGAAGAGACGCCTTTCTTCCGTGCTTTCGGCGCGGTGCCACTTTGAAAAACAAGCCTTTCCCATTTCCGACGAAGTCCCCGGGCATCGAGTCGTCCTCGTTCAAATGTCTCCGGGAGTAGTTTCCGCTTTTGCGATTATGTCGGAACTTTATTCATCCGGAGGTTAGATCGTCTCTCGAGTCAGAATTTCCAATTTCGTGTAGATAAAAATTCAATAAATTTTCACAACGTGACTATTTTTTTGTCGTATGAGTTAACACGCGTACAACTTGTACAATCTTTCCCATGCAAAGATGTTTGAACCGCGTCAGTGGTACCATATGTACGGCATCAGGTTGCTCTTTAGATCCTGACAAAGCTGAAATGTTCACGAAACCTCCTTCAAGACGTGACAAGTGAAAGCATCAATTATCGTAAAATCTTTGTTTTCTGACATGTTTTAAACTCGAACGAAGTTCAAAGTCCTTTTGCACATTCGAAAAAGTTTCTTTTTTTTACTTTAAGACGCCATTAAAGTTTGACTGAATGAAAAAGTCTTCTTCTT
Organism: Pseudomyrmex pallidus; assembly: GCA_014825455.1. NCBI lineage: Eukaryota > Metazoa > Arthropoda > Insecta > Hymenoptera > Formicidae > Pseudomyrmex > Pseudomyrmex pallidus. The sequence goes on from QVNV01019630.1 coordinate 99,167, forward strand.
CTTCTTCAAGCTATCGAAATCATATGCCACTTGCATTCTATTGTACTCGGTGGATCGTATATGAATGCGCCAGATCATGTTCCCGACTTGACAACGAGGACGCGAAATATAACTTTCTGCCGCTTTCTGTATCTCGATATACTTGACCAAAAGAAAGGGGAAAGGAGGAGAAAGAGAGAGAGAGAGAGAGAATTGAATTGAGGGGGTGGTTAGCGGGAGTAGAAAGAAGAAAGGAGAGGAATAGTCAACGGAATGGTACTCTGTGGACAAAACTTCGCGACTTCCCTTTCAGAGAATATCCCACCATCTCTCCTCTTGACCCTTCATGCGACAGGAAGAAGATTGTGAATGTAAACCCTTTAATGGTCTTGGAAGGCTTTTCGCCTTCGTCTCTGCAGAAAATCCGCTCGCGCTGAATGCATCGCGCAGCGCGATGTCATCATCAGCGAAACTGGCGCGTGACACGCTCAAAGAAACCCGTGGTTCCCATTTGGATTTACTTTTTTCTACGTTTTTTTTTTTTTTTTAATAATTAATTCAGTCGCGCATTGTTCAAAGAATTCTTCACACGTATATGCTAAATTTTAAGATCTTTGTGAGATCTCGGTTCTTTTCAAAATTTCTGATGTAACCAAGAAAGGATTCGCATACAAACTTGGATTTTTCTTTTCGCCGAATCTCTGATTTCTCAGGAGCGAAATTATATATTTAGATAAAAAAAAAAAAGAAATCATCTATTTACATAAAAAAATATACATATGTATGCTCGTAAAAACGCACCGCGTTTCGTTTTCTTAATTCCTCAAACGTCGTCGATGAGAACTGTACAAAGTTGACTCTCGCGCTCTCGCATAGTCCTTTGAAAAACATTCAAAAGACACGTATACGTAAATGTTTCTTTCAACAGCGTTACCAAAGTCACCCCCTTGCAGCCACCCCTTCTTCGCCTTTCTCTCTTTTCTCTCCATTGCACACACTCGAAAAAAAATCTCGTCGCCAGTCAAGATCGCATCAGCTTTTGGCATAATGTGACCCAAGGTTTTCGAGTGGACCGACGGAGTTTCGCCCCCCTCTTTTCTTCCTTCTCGTCGTTCGGCATTATGTTCTTGCGTTCTTACGTTTCACGACGTCGAGTGCGCGCAACTGACCTTTGCTCTCTCGTGTAAAAGCGCGAGGGTTCTCTCGTTTCGTATCAAGAGGGTAAGCGCGGGCTTTTTTTTTTTTGCTAACAGTCGAGACACACATACTGCGTACACGCACTTGTGGCTTTCTGTTATTACAAAGCAGCGCGATAAAGTCCATTGTCGAAGGTCTCATTGTTAAAACAATCCGATCTTAATTTTGTCAAAGACCCGATGTTGTCTGGCTCTCGAGTATCAATAGAGCATCATCGACCGCGGTTACTGTTTGAAGAATTGTTGACTTGAAAATAGGCGCACAATTGTAGAAGATTATGGTTTTTTTTTCTATTATATATATATATATATAGTTTTTTTACACTACGTGTGTACATATGCACGCACATATAATGAAATAACTACGGGTACAAATCGCGTGTGTCAGCACCGAACAAATTAATCAAATCACCGCATTGATTTACCGCGCGCGGGACACCGGCAAAAAAAATGTTCTCGCTCGTTATGTTGCTGAATGTATACCATATGACAGCACAGTGTTGTAAGTATCAGTGGATGATGGTGAAAGACGGAGATACCAAAGGGAGAGGGGAAACGGAGAAAAGAGCGATCGCGCCGAGGGTTGGCGAAGAGCGAGAGAAGCGTATGTTTTGTCTCCGCGCTGGTGGGGAGATGATTGATGACGCGGTTAATGATATTTTATTAGATAGACACTTAGGAGGGTCAATAGACAACACGTGAGAGGATGAATAATAACTACATCGCGGCGACGCTTATTAGAATTACTCGCGGCAATGTTGTAGGCAGACGTCACAGACCCGCTTTCTTCGCACAATCGTAGTATTGCTGCGATCCCTGCTTTTGATTTTTCAAAATGCGTTTAATTTACATCTTGGAAAATTGAGACGTCGATGATTCTCGAAAACATATGTTTATAAGTAAAATATTTATGTGTAATATGTAATTATATTCATATTTAAATATTACGACACAAACTTTAATTATCTCATTTTCTCATTAAATAATATCTTTTCTCATTAAATTGTCAGTCTCTACATCACGTAGAACTAAATAAATTTTACATCAGTAAAAAAAAAAAAAGAAAAGAGAATGAATTGTTAGTGTGAAATCGCATTTGTGTGGAAACAAAAGGACGCGTCTCGATGACGCGTGACAAAAACTACATTCTTCGGATTATCTCATCAGCGAAGAAATCTTACGCACACGCAATTGTACTCGGTAACAAGCTATAAACACAAGCTAGAATTCAGGGAAAAGTCTCAAGAAAGAGAGAGATCTGCTGTATATACATACAATCGAGATTACCTTGGATCGATGAGATGAAGTCTTTCGTAATATCGTAATATTTACGATCGTTGGCCTATTACTCGAATAATTTATTACAGCACTAATTCATTGATCGCTTTCTTACAGGCAGTAAAACTTGTTATTACCCATTCAGGCTCTTTTTTTTTTTATTGTTCTTGTTTCGTCTCTTTCGAATTTCTTAAAATATAATAGGTAAACGTTTCGAAAAACATTTCTTCATTTCTTTTACGTTATATATATTTTTTTACAAAAAAATAAAAATATCAAGTTCTGAATATATATATATATATATATATATA